>SZWC01001748.1:112592-143487 GCA_023375785.1 Penium margaritaceum | reverse complement strand
CCAAAGAATTTCAATGTGGGTGGTCAACGTTCACCAACCATAACACGAGTCACAAACGGTCAGAGGGAGGAACAATGGTCTGGGAATATCAGTTCTCAACTAGAAATTACAATGACCTTCAATGAGTAGTAGCACGGTGTGGCTACCATGCACAATGACCGACCAAAGAAGGCATATGTACTGCCTTTGACCAAAGAAATCCGCTGTGTGTGGTCAACGTTGACAACTCATAATACGAGTCACAAATGGTCACAGTGGAAAACAATGGGTTGGCAACACCAGGTATCAAATAGCAAGCACAAAGACCTTCAATAAGTCGTGGCACGGTGTGGATACCATGCACGATGAACAACCAACGTAGGCATATGTCACTGACCATGGCCAAAGAATGTCACCATGTGTGCTAAACTTTGGGAACTCATAACACGAGTCACAAATGGTCAGAGTCAAAGATAATGGTTTCTAGATACTACTTGTGGACTAGCAAGTACAAATACCTTCAATATGTAGTGGCACAGTGTGGCTACAATGCACGGTGACCAACCAAACTATGAATATGTTACTGACCATGACCAAATAATATCAGTTCATGTGGTCAATGTTGACAACTCACAATACGAGTCGCAGACAGTCTTCGGGGTAACAATGGTTTGGGAGGACTAGCTATCAACTAAAAAGCACAAAGACCTTCAATACGTAGTGACAGGACAAGTTAACCATGTACAGTGACAAACCAAAGTAGGCATATGTCACAAACCATGACCAAAAGAATTTCACAGTGTGTGGTCAACGTTGAAAACTCTTAACACGAGTCACAAATGGTCCGAGGGGGAAACAATGGGTTGGGAACACTAGTTTTCAACTAGCAAGTACGAAGACCTTCAACAAGTATTGGCACGGTGTGGTTAGCGTGTACAGTGACCATCCAAAGGATGCATACCTCACTGACTATGACCGAAGAAGTCCATTATGTGTGGTCAACATTGACAAGTCATTACACAAATAAAAAAATGGTAAGAGGGAGAGACAATTGTTTCGACCATACTACCCTATGTATCTGCTAGAAAGGACAATGAACGTCAATACGTAGGGGCACGGTGCGGCTACTATGCACACCAAACAACCAAACTAGGCATATGTCACCGACCATGGCCAGAGAATTTCAATATGGGTGGTCAACGTTCACCAACCATAGCACGAGTCACAAACGGTCAGAGTGGGAAACAATGATCTGGGAATATCAGTTCTCAACTAGCAATTAGAGCGACCTTCAATCAGTAGAAGCACGATGTGGCTACCATGCACAATGACCGACCAAAGTAGGCATATGTACTGCCTTTGACCAAAGAAATCCGCTGTGTGTGGTCAACGTTGACAACTCATAATAGGAGTCACAAATGGTCAGAGGGGGAGACAATGGTTTGGGAACACCAGGTATCGACTAGCAAGCACAAGGACCTTCAATAAGTTGTCGCACGGTGTCGATACCATGCACGATGACCAACCAAAGTAGGCATATGTACTGCCTTTGACCAAAGAAATCCGCTGTGTGTGGTCAACGTTGACAACTCATAATAGGAGTCACAAATGGTCAGAGGGGGAGACAATGGTTTGGGAACACCAGGTATCGACTAGCAAGCACAAGGACCTTCAATAAGTTGTCGCACGGTGTCGATACCATGCACGATGACCAACCAAAGTAGGCATATGTCACTGACCATGACCAAATAATGTCACTAAGTGTGGTAAACTCTGACAACTCATAACACGAGTCACAAATGGTCATAGTGGAAGACAATGGTTCGTGAATACTAGTTATCCAGTAGCGATTACAGATAATTTCCATATGTAGTGGCACAGTGTGGCTACCATGCACAGTGACCAACCAAAGTATGCATATGTCACTGACCATGAGCAACGAATTTCACTTCATGTGGTCAACGTTGACAACTCACAACACGAGTCACAGACAGTCAATGTTGGGTAACAGTGGTTTGGGAACACTAGCTATCATCTAGAAATCACAAAGACCTTCAAAACGCAGTGACAAGGCGTCGTAATCATGTACAGTGAAAAACCAAATTAGGCATATGTCACTGACCATGACCAAACAAATTTCACAGTGTGGTTAACGTTGAAAACTCATAACACGAGTCACAAATGGTCAGAGGGGGAAACAATTAGTTAGGAATACTAGTTATCAACTAGCAAGTAGAAAGACCTTCAACATGCAGTGGCACGGTGTGGCTAGCGTGCACAGTGACCAACCAAATGATGCATACGTCACTGTCTATGACAGTATAAGTCCACCATGTATGGTCAACACTTACAACTCATAACACGAGTCACAAATAGTCAGAGGGAGAGACAATCGTTTGGGAATACTATGTATTGACTAGAAAGGAAAAAGAACTTCAATACATAGTGGCACGGTGTGGCTACTATGCACACCAAACACCCAAACAAGACATATGTCACTGACCATGACCAAAGAATTTCAATATGGGTGGTCAACGTTCACTAACCATAACACGAGTCACAAACGGTCAGAGGGGGGGAACAATGGTCTGGGAATCTCAGTTCTCAACTAGCAATTACAACAACCTTCAATGAGCAGTAGCACGGTGTGGCTACCATGCACAATGATCGACCAAAGTATGCATATTTACTGCCTTTGACAAAAGAAATCCGCTGTGTGTGGTCCACGTTGACAACTCATAATACAAGTCACAAATGGTCAGAGGGGAAAACAATGATTTGGGAACACCAGGTATGAATTAGCAAGCACAAGGACCTTAAATAAGTTGTGTCACAGTGTGGATACCATGCACGATGACCAACCAAAGTAGGCATATGTCACTGACCATGACCAAAGAATGTCACCATGTGTGATAAACTTTGACAACTCATAACACGAGTCACAAATGGTCAGAGTGGAAGATAATGGTTTCTAAATACTAGTTATCTACTAGCAAGTACAAATACCTTCAATATGTAGTGGCACAGTGTAGCTACAATGCACAGAACCAACCAAAGTATGAATATGTCACTGACCATGACCAAGGAATTTAACTTCATGTGGTCAACGTTGACAGCTCACAACACGGGTCATAGATACTCAGAGGGGATAACAATGGTTTGGGAAGACTAGCTATCCACTAGACAGCACAAAAACATTCAATACGTAGTGATACAGCGTGGTAACCATGCAGAATAACCAACAAAAGTAGGCATATGTCACCGACCATGACCAAGAGAATTTCATAGTGAGTGGTCAACATTGAAAACTCATAACACGAGTTACAAATGGTCAGAGGGGGAAACAATGGGTTGGAAACACGAGTTATCAACTAGAAAGTACAAATACCTTCAACAAGTAGTGGCACAGTGTGGCTAGTGTGCACAGTGACCAGTCAAAGGATGCATACCTCACTGACTATGACCGAAGAAGTCCACTATGTGTGGTCAACATTGACAACTAATACCACGAGTTACAAATGGTCAGAGGGAGAGACAGTGGTTTGGGAACTCTATGTTTCATCTAGAAAGAACAAAGAACTTCAATACGTAGTGGCACGCTGTGGCTACTATGCACACCGAACAACCAAACGAGGCATATGTCACTGACCATGACCAAATAATTTCAATATGGGTGGTCAACATTCACCAACCATAACATGAGTCACAAACGGTCAGAAGGGGGAAACAATGGTCTGGGAATATCAGTTATCGACTAGCAAGTACAACGACCTTCAATCAGTAGTAGCACGGTGTGGCTACCATGCACAATGACCGACCAAAGTAGGCATATGTACTGCCTTTGACCAAAGAAATCCGCTGTGTGTGGACAACGTTGACAACACATAATACCAGTCACAAATGGTCAGAGGGTGAGAAAATGGTTTGGGAACACTACGTATCAACAAGCAAGCACAAGGAACTTTAATAAGTAGTGGCACAGTGTGGATACCATGCACGATGACCAACCAAAGTAAGCATATGTCGCTGACCATGACCAACTAATGTCACTAAGTGTGGTAAACTTTGACAACTCATAACACGATTAAATAATGGTCAGAGTGGAAGATAATGGTTTGTGAATACTAGTTATTGAGTAGCAACTACAAATACCTTCAATATGTAGTGGCACAGCATGGCTACCATGCACAGTGACCAACAAACGTATGCATATGTCACGACCAACGAATTTGTCATGCCCAACGAATTTCACTTCATGTGGTCAACGTTGACAACTCACAACACGAGTCATAGATAGTCAAAGGGGGATACCAGTGGTTTGGGAACACTAGCTATCAACTAGAAAGCACAAAGACATTCAATACATAGTGACACGGCATGGTAACCATGTACAGTGAAAACCCAAAGTAAGCATATGTCACTAACCATGACCAAACAAATTTCACAGTGTTTGGTCAACGTTGAAAACTCATAACACAAGTCACAAATGTTCAGAGGGGGGAACAATGGGTTAGGAACACTAGTTATCAACTAGCAAGTAGAAAGACCTTCAACACGTAGTGGCACGGTGGGGCTAGCGTGCATATTGACCAACCAAAGGATGCATACGTCACTGACTATGACCGTAGAAGTCCACCATGTATGGTCAACATTGACAACTCATAACACGAGACACAAATGGTCAGAGGGAGAGACAATGGTTTGGCAACCCTATGTATTGACTAGAAAGGAAAAAGAACTTCAATACGTAGTGGCACGGTGTGGCTACTATGCACACCAAACACCCAAACTAGGCATATGTCATTGACCATGACCAAAGAATTTCAATATGGGTGGTCAACGTTCACCAACCATAACACGAGTCACAAACGGTCAGAGGGGGGAACAATGGTGTAGGAATATCAGTTCTCAACTAAAAATTAGAACGATATTCAATGAGTAGTAGCACGGTGTGGCTACCATGCACAATGACCGACCAAAATAGGCATATGTACTGCCTTTGACCAAAGAAATCCGCTGTCTGTGGTCAACGTTAACAACTCATAATACGAGTCACAAATGGTCAGAGGGGAAAACAATTGTTTGGGAACACCATGTATCACCTAGCAAGCACAAGGACCTTCAATAAGTTGTGGCACGGTGTGGATACCATGCACGATAACCAACCAAAGAAGGCATATGTCACTGACAATGACCAAAGAATGTCACCGTGTGTGGTAAACTTTGACAACTCATAACACGAGTCACAAATGGTCAGAGTGGAAGATAATGGTTTCTAAATACTAGTTATCTACTAGCAAGTACAAACACCTTCAATATGTAGTGGCACAGTGTGGCTACGATGCACAGTGACCAACCAAAGTATGAATATGTCACTGACCATGACGAAGGAATTTCACTTCATGTGGTCAACGTTGACAACTCACAACACGGTTCATAGATAGTCGGAAGGGATAACAATGGTTGGGGGAGACTAGCTATCAACTAGAAAGCACAAAGACTATCAATACGTAGTGATACATCGTGGTAACCATGTAGAATGACCAACCAAAGTAGGCATATGTCACCGACCATGACCAAAAGAATTTCACAGTGTGTGGTCAACATTGAAAACTCATAACACGAGTCACAAATGATCAGAGGGGGAAGCAATGGGTTGGGAACACTAGTTATCAACTAGAAAGTACAAATACCTTCAACAAGTAGTGGCACGATGTGGCTAGCGTGCACAGTGACCAGCCAAAGGATGCATACCTCAATGACTATGACCGAAGAAATCCACTATGTGTGGTCAATATTGACAAATAATAACACGAGTCACAAATGGTCAGAGGGAGGGACAATGGTTTGGGAACCCTATGTATCGACGAGAGAGGACAAATAGCTTCACTACGTAGTGGCACGATGTGGCTACTATGCACACCGAACAACCAAGCGAGGCATATGTCACTGACCATGACCAAAGAATTTCAATATGGGTGGTCAACGTTGACCAACCATAACACGAGTCACAAACGGTCAGAGGGTGAAACAATGCTATGGGAATATCAGTTATCAACTAGCTAGTACAACGAACTTCAATGAGTAGTAGCACGGTGTGGCTACCATGCACAATGACCGACCAAAGTAGGCATATGTACTGCCTTTGACCAAAGAAATCTGCTGTGTGTGGTCAACGTTGACAACTCATAATATGAGTCACAAATGGTCACATGGGAAAACAATGGTTTGGGAATACCAGGTATCAACTAGCAAGCACAAGGACCTTGAATAAGTTGTGGCAAGGTGTGGATACCAAGCACGATGACCAACCAAAGTAGGCATATTTCACTGAACATGATCAAAGAATGTCACCATGTGTGGTAAACTTTGACAACTCATAACACGAGTCACAAATGGTCAGTGTGGAAGAAAATGGTTTCTAAATAATGGTTATCTACTAGCAAGTACAAATACCTTCAATATGTAGTGGCACAGTGTGGCTAAAATGCACACTGACCAACCAAAGTATGAATTTGTCACTGACCATGACCAAGGAATTTCACTTCATGTGGTCAACGTTGACAACTCACAACACGGTTCATAGATAATCAGAGGGGGTAACAATGGCTGGGGAAGACTAGCTATTAGCTGGACAGCACAAAGACACTCAATACGTAGTGATACATCGTGGTAACCATGTAGAATGACCAACCAAAGTAGGCATATGTCACCGACCATGACCAAAATAATTTCACAGTGTGTGGTCAACATTGAAAACTCATAACACGAGTCATAGATGGTCAGATTGGGAAACAATGGGTTGGAAACACTAGATATCAACTAGAAAGTACAAATACCTTCAACAGGTAGTGGCACGGTGTGACTAGCATGCACAGTGACCAGCCAAAGGATGCATACCTCATTGACTATGACCGAAGAAGTCCACTATGTGTGGTCAACATTGACAACTAATAACACGAGTCACAAATGGTCAGAGGGAGAGACAATGGTTTGGGAACCCTATATATCAACTAGAAAGAACAAAGAACTTCAATACGTAGTGGCACGATGTGGCTACTATGCACACCGAACAACCAAACGAGGCATATTTCACGAACCATGACCAAAGAATTTCAGTAGGGGTGGTCAACGTTGACCAACCATAACACAAGTCACAAACGGTCAGAGGGGGAAACAATGCTATGGGAATATCAGTTCTCAACTAGCACGTACAACGACCTTGAATCAGTAGTAGCACGGTGTGGCTACCATGCACAATGACCGAACAAAGTAAGCAGATGTACTGCCTTTGACCAAAGAAATCCGCTGTGTGTGGTCAACATTGACAACTCATAATACGATTCACAAATGGTCAGAGGGTGAGACAATGGTTTGGGAACACCAGGTATCAACTAGCAAGCACAAGGACCTTCAATAAGTAGTGGCACGGTGTGGATACCATGCACGATGACCAACCAAAGAAGGCATATGTCACTGACCATGACCACATAATGTCACTAAGTGTGGTAAACTTTGACAACTCATAACACGAGTCACAAATGGTCATAGTGGAAGACAATGGTTTGTGAATACTAGTTATCAGGTAGCAAGTACAAATACCTTCAATATGTAGTGGCACAGTGTGGCTACCATGCACAGTGACCAACCAACGTATGCATATGTCACTGACCATGACCGACGTGTTTCACTTCATGTGGTCAACGTTGACAAGTCACAACACGATTCACAGATA
Source organism: Penium margaritaceum (assembly GCA_023375785.1). NCBI lineage: Eukaryota > Viridiplantae > Streptophyta > Zygnematophyceae > Desmidiales > Peniaceae > Penium > Penium margaritaceum. The sequence goes on along the minus strand of SZWC01001748.1, from coordinate 135,773 downwards.
GTCAAAGGGGGGGTAACAATGGTTTGGGAACACTAGCTATCAACTAGAAAGCATGAAGACCTTCAATACATAGTGACACAGCGTGGCAACCATGTACAGTGAAAACCCAAGTAGGCATATGTCACTAACCATGACCAAACAAATTTCACAGTGTTTGGTCAACGTTGAAAACTCATAAGACGAGTCAAAAATGGTCAGAGGGGGAAAAAATGGGTTGGGAACACTAGTTATCAACTAGCAAGTAGAAAGACCTTCAACAAGTAGTGGCACGGTGTGGCTAGCATGCACAGTGACCAACCAAAGGATGCATACGTCACTGACTATGATCGTAGAAGTCCACCATGTATGGTCAACACTGACAACTCATAACACGAGTTACAAATGGTCAGAGGGAGAGACAATGGTTTGGGAACCCTATGTATCGACTAGAAAGGAAAAAGAACTTCAATACGTAGTGGCACGGTGTGGCTACTATGCACACCAAACACCCAAACTAGGCATATGTCACTGACCATGACCAAAGAATTTCAACATGGGTGGTCAACGTTCACCAACCATAACACGAGTCACAAACGGTCAAAGGGGGGAACAATGGTCTGGAAATTTCAGTTCTCAACTACCAATTACAATGACCTTCCATGAGTAGTAGCATGGTGTGGCTACCATGCACAATGAACAATCAACGTAGGCATATGTACTGCCTTTGACCAAATAAATCCGCTGCGTGTGGTCAACATTGACAACTCATAATACGAGTCGCAAATGGTCACAGGGGAAAACAATGGTTTATGAACACCAGGTATCAAATAGCAAGCACAAGGACCTACAATAAGTTGTGGCACGGTGTGGATACCATGCACGATGACCACCCAAAGTAAGCATATGTCACTGACCATGACCAAAGAATGTCAGCATGTGTGTTAAAATTTAACAACTCATAACACGAGTCAAAAATGGTCAGAGTGGAAGATAATGGTTTCTAGATACTACTTATGGACTAGCAAGTACAAATACCTTCAATATGTAGTGACACAGTGTGGCTACAATGCACGGTGACCAACCAAACTATGCATATGTTACTGACCATGACCAAAGAATTTCAGTTCATGTGGTCAATGTTGACAACACGAGTCACAGATAGTCCGAGGGGATAACAATTGTTTGGGAGGTCTAGCTATCAATTAGAAAGCACAAAGACCTTCAATACGTAGTGATTCGGCAAGTGAACCATGTACAGTGACAAACCAAAGTAGGCATATGTCACAAACCATGACCAAAAGAATTTCACAGTGTGTGGTCAACGTTGCAAACTCTTAACACGAGTCACAAATGGTCCGAGGGGGAAACAATGGGTTAGGACCACTAGTTTTCAACTAGCAAGTACAAAGACCTTCAACAAGTAGTGGCACGGTGTGGTTAGCGTGCACAGTGACCATCCAAAGGATGTATACGTCACTGACTATGACCGAAGAAGTCCATTATGTGTGGTCAACATTGATAAGACATTGCACGAGTAAAAAAATGGTCAGAAGGAGAGACAATGGTTGGGGAAACCTATGTATCGACTAGAAAGGACAAAGAACGTCAATACGTAGTGGCACGGCGTGGCTACTATGCACACCAAACAACCAAAGTAGGCATATGTCACTGACCATGACCAGAGAATTTCAATATGGGTGGTCAACGTTCACCAACCATAACACGAGTCACAAACTGTCAGAGGGGGGAAAATGGTCTGGGAATATCAGTTCTCAACAAGCAATTAAAGCGGCCTTCAATCAGTAGAAGCACGGTGTGGCTACCATGCACAATGACCGACCAAAGTAGGCATATGTACTGCCTTTGACCAAAGAAATCCGCTGTGTGTGGTCAACGTTGACAACTCATAATAGGAGTCACAAATGGTCAGAGGGGGCGACAATGGTTTGGGAACACCAGGTATCAACTAGCAAGCACAAGGACCTTCAAAGCGTTGTGGCACAGTGTGGATACCATGCACAATGATAAACCAAAGTAGGCATATGTCACTGACCATGACCAAATAATGTCACTAAGCGTAGTAAACTTTGACAACTCATAACACGAGTCACAAATGGTCATAGTGGAAGACAATGGTCTGTGAATACTAGTTATCCAGTAGCAAGTACAAATACCTTCGATATGTAGTGGCACAGTGTGGCTACCATGCACAGTGACCAGCCAGAGCATGCATATGTCACTGACCATGAGCAAATAATTTCACTTCATGTGGTCAACATTGACAACTCACAACACGAGTCACAGACAGTCAAAGGGGGGTAACAGTGGTGTCGGAACACTAGCTATCAACTAGAAATCACAAAGACCTTCAAAATGTAGTGACAAGGCATCGTAATCATGTACAGTGAAAAACCAAAGTAGGCATATGTCACTTACCATGACCAAATAAAGTTCACAGTGTGTGGTTAACGTTGAAAACTCATAACATGAGTCACAATGGTCAGAGGGGAAAACAATGGGTTGGGAACACTAGTTATCAACTAGCAAGTAGAAAGATCTTCAACAAGTAGTGGCACGGTGTGGCTAGCATGCACAGTGACCAACCAAAGGATGCATACGTCACTGACTATGGCCGTAGAAGTCCACCATGTATGGTCAACATTTACAACTCATAACACGAGTCACAAATGGTCAGAGGGAGAGACAATGGTTTTGGAACCCTTTGTATTGACTAGAAAGGAAAAATAACTTCCATACGTAGTGGCACGGTGTGGCTACTATGCACACCAAACACACAAACAAGGCATATGTCACTGACCATGACCAAAGAATTTCAATATGGGTGGTCAACGTTCACGAACCATAACACGAGTCACAAACGGTCAGAGGGGGGAACAATGGTCTGGAAATATCAGTTTTCAACTACCAATAACAACGACCTTCCATGAGTTGTAGCAGGGTGTGGCTACCATGCACAATGAACGACCAAAGTAGGCATATGTACTGCCTTTGACCAAAGAAATCCGCTGTGTGTGGTCAACGTTGACAAGTCATAATACGAGTCGCAAATGGTCACAGGGGAAAACAATGGTTTGGGAACACCAGGTATCAAATAGCAAGAACAAGGACCTTCAAAAAGTTGTGGCACGGTGTGCATACCATGCACGATGACCAACCAAAGTAGGCATATGTCACTGACCACGACCAAGGAATGTCACCATGTGTGGTAAACTTTGACAACTCATAACACGAGTCAAAAATGGTCAGAGTGGAAGACAATGGTTTGTGAATACTAGTTATCTAGTATTAAGTAGTGGCACAGTGTGGCTACCATGCACAGTGACCAACCAAAGTATGCATATGTCACTGACCATGAGCAACGAATTTCACTCCATGTGGTGAACGTTGACAACTCACAACACGAGTCACACACAGTCAAAGGGGGGTAACAGTGGTTTAGGAACACTAGCTATCATGTAGAAATCACAAAGACCTTCAAAACGTAGTGAAAAGGCGTCGTCATCATGTAGAGTGGAAAACCAAAGAAGGCATATGTCACTAACCATGACCAAACAAATTTCACAGTGTGTGGTTAACGTTGAAAACTCATAACACGAGTCACAAATGGTCAAAGGGGGAAACAATGGGTTGGAAACACTAGTTATCAACTAGCAACTACGAAGACCTTCGACAAGTAGTGGCTAGCGTGCGGAGTGACCAACCAAAGGATGCATACGTCACGGACTATGACTGAAGAAGTCCACAATGTGTGGTCAACATTGACAACTTATAAGACGAGTCACAAATGGTAAGAGGGAGAGACAGTGGTTTTCAAACCATATGCATGGACTAGAACGGACAAATAACTTCAATATGTTGTGGCACGGTGTGGCTACTATGCACATCAAACAACCAAGCTAGGCATTTGTCACTGACCATGAACAAAGAGTTTCAATATGGGTGGTCCACGTTCACCAACCACAACACGAGTCACAAAATGGTTAGAGGGGGAAACAATGGTCCGGGAATATCAGTTCTCAACTAGCAAGTTTGACCTTCAATCAGTAGTAGCACGGTGTGGCTACGATGCACAATGACCGACCAAAGTAGGCATATGTACTGCCTTTGACCAAAGAAATCTGGTGTACGTGGTCAACGTTGAAAACTCATAATACAAGTCACAAATGGTCAGACGGTGAGACAATCGTTTGGGAACACCGGGTATCAACTAGAAAGCACAAAGACCTTCAATAAGTAGTGGCACAGTGTGGATACCATGCACGATGACCAACCAAAGCAGGAATATGTCACGGACCATGACCAAATAATGTCACTAAGTGTGGTAAGCTTTGACAACTCATAACACGATTCACAAATGATCAGAGTGGAAGACAATGGTTTGTGAATACTAGTTATCGAGTAGAAAGTACAAATACCTTCAATATGTAGTGGCACAGTGTGGCTACCATGCACAGTGACCAACCAAAGTAGGCATATGTCACTGACCATGACCAAATAATGTCACTAAGTGTGGTAAGCTTTGACAACTCATAACACGATTCACAAATGATCAGAGTGGAAGACAATGGTTTGTGAATACTAGTTATCGAGTAGAAAGTACAAATACCTTCAATATGTAGTGGCACAGTGTGGCTACCATGCACAGTGACCAACCAAAGTATGCATATGTCCCTGACCATGACCAACAAATTTCACTTGATGTCGTCAACGTTGACAACTCACAACACGAGTCACAGATAGTCAGAGGGGCATAACAATGGTTTGGGAACACTAGCTATCAACTTGAAAGCACAAAGACCTTCCATACATAGTGACACGGCGTGGTAACCATGTACAGTGAAAACCCAAAGTAGGCATATGTCTCTAACCATGACCAAACAAATTTCACAGTGTTTGGTCAACGTTGAAAACTCATAACACGAGTCACAAATGTTCAGAGGGGGAATCAATGGGTTAGGAACACTAGTTATCAACTAGCAAGTAGAAAGACCTTCAACAAGTAGTGGCGCAGTGTGGCTAGCGTGTACAGTGACCAACCAAAGGATGCATACGTCACTGACTATGACTGTAGAAGTCCACAATGTATGGTCAACATTGACAACTCATAACACGAGTCACAAATAGTCAGAGGGAGATACAATGGTTTGGGAACCCTATGTATCGACTATTAAGGAAAAAGAACTTCAATACGTAGTGGCACGGTGTGGCTACTATGCACACCAAACACACAAACTAGGCATATGTCACTGACCATGACCAAAGAATTTCAATATGGGTGGTCAACGTTCAGCAACCATAACACGAGTCACGAATGGTCAGAGGGGGGAACAATGGTCTGGGAATATCAGTTCTCAACTAGCAATAACAACGACCTTCAATGAGTAGTAGCACGGTGTGGCTACCATGCACAATGACCGACCAAGGTAGGCATATGTACTTCCTTTGACCAAAGAAATCCGCTGTGTGTGGTCAACATTGACAACTCATAACACGAGTCAAAAATTGTCAGACGGTGAGACGATCGTTTGGGAACACCAGGTATCAACTAGAAAGCACAAGGCCCTTCCATAAGTAGTGGCACAGTGTGGATACCATGCACGATGACCAACCAAAGTAGGCACATGTCACTGACCATGACCAAATAATGTCACTAAGTGTGGTAAGCCTTGACAACTCATAACACGAGTCACAAAAGGCCAGAGTGGAAGACAATGGTTTGTGAATACTAGTTATCGAGTAGAAAGTACAAATACCTTCAATATGTAGTGGCACAGTGTGGCTACCATGCACAGTGACCAACCAAAGTATGCATATGTCCCTGACCATGACTAACAAATTTCACTTGATGTGGTCAATGTTGACAACTCACAACACGAGTCACAGATAGTCAGAGGGGCGTAACAATGGTTTGGGAACACTAGCTATCAACTAGAAAGCACAAATACCTTCCATACATAGTGACACGGCATGGTAACCATGTACAGTGAAAGCCCAAAGTAGGCATATATCTCTAACCATGACCAAACAAATTTCACAGTGTTTGGTCAACGTTGAAAACTCATAACACGAGTCACAAATGGTCAGAGGGGGAAACAATGGGTTGGAAACACTAGTTATCAACTAACAAGTAGAAAGACCTTCAACAAGTAGTGGCATAGTGTGGCTAGCGTGCACAGTGACCAACCAAAGGATGCATACGTCACTGACTATGACCGTAGAAGTCCACCATGTATGGTCAACATTGACAACTCGTAACACGAGTCACAAATAGTCAGAGGGAGATACAATGGTTTGGGAACCCTATGCTTCGACTATAAAGGAAAAGGAACTTCAATACATAGTGGCACGGTGTGGCTACTATGCACACCAAACACACAAACTAGGCATATGTCACTGACCATGACCAAAGAATTTCAATATGGGTAGTCAACGTTCAGCAACCATAACACGAGTCACAAATGGTCAGAGGGGGGAACAATGGTCTGGGAATATCAGTTCTCAACTAGTAATAACAACGACCTTCAATGAGTAGTAGCACGGTGTGGCTACCATGCACAATGACCGACCAAAGTAGGCATATGTACTGCCTTTGACCAAAGAAATCCGCTGTGTGTGGCCAACTTTGACAACTCATAATATGAGTCACAAATGGTCAGAGGGGAAAACAATGGTTTGGGAATACCATATATCAACTTGCAAGTACAATGATCTTCAATAAGTTGTGGCACGGTGTGGATACCATGCACGATGACCAACCAAAGTAGGCATATGTCACTGGCCATGGCCAAAGAATGTCACCATGTGTGGTAAACTTTGACAACTCATAACACGAGTCACAAATGGCCAGAGTGGAAGACAATGGTTTCTAAATACTAGTTATCTACTAACAATTACAAATAGCTTCAATATGTAGTGGAACAGAGTGGCTACAATGCACAGTGACCAACCAAAGTATGAATATGTCACTGACCATGACCAAGGAATTTCACTTCATGTGGTCAATGTTGACAACTCACAACACGGGTCATAGATAGTCAGAGGGGAGAACAATGGTTTGGGAAGACTATCTATTAACTAGAAAGCACAAAGACATTCAATACGTAGTGATACGTTGTGGTAACCATGTAGAACGACCAACCAAAGTAGGCATATGTCACCGACCATGACCAAAAGAATTTCACACTGTGTGGTCAATATTGTAAACTCATAACACGAGTCACAAATGGTGAGAGGGGGAAACAATGGGTTGGAAACACTAGTTATCAACTTGAAAGTACAAATACCTTCAACAAGTAGTAGCACGGTGTGGCTAGCGTGCACAGTGACCAGCCAAAGGATGCATACATCACTGACTATGACCGAAGAAGTCCACTATGTCTGGTCAACATTGACAACTAATAACATGAGTCACAAATGGTCAGAGGGAGAGACAATGGTTTGGGAACCCTATGTATTGACTAGAAACGAAAAAGAACTTCAATACGTAGTGGCACGGTGTGGCTACTATGCACACGAAAGAACCAAACGAGGCATATGTCACTGACCATGACCAAAGAACTTCAAAACGGGTGGTCAACATTGACCAACCATAACACGAGTCACAAATGGTCAGAGGGGGAAACAATGCTATGGAAATATCAGTTATCAACTAGCAAGTTCAACGAACTTCAATCAGTAGTAGCACGGTGTGGCTACCATGCACAATGACCGACCAAAGTAGGCATATGTACTGCCTTTGACCAAAGAGATCCACTGTGTGTGGTCAACGTTGACAACTCATAATACGCGTCAAAAATGGTCAGAGGGTCAGACAATGGTTTGGGAACACAAGGTATCAACTAGCAAGCACAAGGACCTTCAATAAGTAGTGGCACGGTGTGGATACCATGCATGATGACCAACCAAAGTAGGCATATGTCACTAACCATGACCAAATAATGTCACTAAGTGTGGTAAGCTTTGACAACTCATAACACGAGTCACAAATGGTCAGAGTGGAAGACAATGGTTTGTGAATACTAGTTATCGAGTAGCAAATACAAATACCTTCAATATGTAGTGGAACATTGTGGCTACCATGCACAGTGACCAACCAACGTATGCATATGTCACTGACCATGACCAATGAATTTCAATTCATGTGGTCAACGTTGACAACTCACAACACGAGTCACAGATAGTCAAAGGGGGATACCAACGGTTTGGGAACACTAGCTATCAACTAGAAAGCACAAAGTCCTTCAATACATAGTGACACGGCGTGGTAACCATGTACAATAAAAACCCAAAGTAGGCATATGTCACTAACCATGACAGAATAAATTTCAGTGTTTGGTCAACGTTGAAAACTCATAAAACGAGTCACAAATGGTCAGAGGGGGAAACAATGGGTTGGGAACACTAGTTATCAACTAGAAAGTAGAAAGACCTTCAACAAGTAGTGGCACGGTGTGGCTAGCGTGCACAGTGACCAACCAAAGGATGCATACATCACTGACTATGACCGTAGAAGTCCACCATGTATGGTCAACATTGACAACTCATACAACGAGTCACAAATAGTCAGAGGGAGAGACAATGGTCTGGGAACCCTATGTATCGACTATTAAAGAAAAAGAACTTAAATACGTAGAGGCACGGTGTGGCTACTATGCACACCAAACACCCAAACTGGGCATATATCACTGACCATGACCAAAGAATTTCAATATGGGTGGTCAACGTTCACCAACCATAACACGAGTCAAAAATGGTCAGAGGGGGGAACAATGGTCTGGGAATATCAGTTCTAAACTAGCAATTACCACGACCTTCAATGAGTAGTAGCACGGTGTGGCTACCATGCACAATGACCGACCAAAGTAGGCATATGTACTGCCTTTGACCAAAGAAATCCGCTGTGTATGGTCAACGTTGACAACTCATAATATGCATCACAAATGATCACAGGGGAAAAATATGGGTTTGGAACACCATGTATCAACTTGCAAGCACAAGGACCTTCAATAAGTTGTGGCACGGTGTGGATACCATGCACAATGACCAACCAATGTAGGCATATGTCACTGACCATGACCAAAGAATGTCACCATGTGTGGTAAACTTTGACAACTCATAACACGAGTCACAAATGGTCAGAGTGGAAGATAATGGTTTCTTAATTCTAGTTATCTACTAGCAAGTACAAATACCTCCAATATGTAGTGGCACAGTGTGGCTATAATGCACAGTGACCAACCAAACTATGCATATGTTACTGACCATGACCAAAGAATTTCAGTTCATGTGGTCAATGTTGACTACTCACAACACGAGACACAGATAGTCCGAGGGGTAACAATGGTTTTGGAGGAAAAGCTATCAACTAGAAAGCACAAAGACCGTCAATACATAGTGACACGGCAAGTTAACCACTTACAGTGACAAACCAAAGTAGGCATATGTCACAAACCATGACCAGAAGAATTTCACAGTGTGTGGTTAACGTTGAAAATTCTTAACACGAGTCACACATGGTCCGAGAGGGAAACAATGGGTTGGGAACACTAGCTTTCAACTAGCAAGTAGTGGCACGGTGTGGTTAGCGTGCACAGCGACCATCCGAAGGATGCATACGTCACTGACTATGACCGAAGAAGTCCATCATGTGTTGTCAACATTGACAAGTTAAAACACGAGTAACAAATGGTCAGAGGGAGAGACAATGGTTTGGGAATCCTATGTATCGACTAGAGAGGACAAAGAATGTCAATACATAGTGGCACGGTGTGGCTAATATGCACACCAAAGAACAAAACTAGGCATATGTCACTGACCATGACCAGAGAATTTCAATATGGGTGGTCAACGTTCACCAACCATAACACGAGTCACAAATGGTCAGAGGGTGAAACAATGGTATGGGAATATCAGTTGTCAACTAGCAATTAGAGCGGCCTTCAATCAGTAGAAGCATGGTGTGGCTACCATGCACAATGACCGACCATAGTAGGCCTATGTACTGCCTTTGACCAAAGAAATCTGCTGTGTGTGGTCAATGTTGACAACTCATAATAGGAGTCACAAATGGTCAGAGGGGGCGACAATGGTTTGGGAACACCAAGTATCAACTAGCAAGCACAAGGACCTTCAGTAAGTTGTGGCACGGTGTGGATACCATGTGTGGTAAACTTTGGCAAATCATAACACGAGTCACAAATGGCCAGAGTGGAAGACAAGGGTTTCTAAATACTAGTTATCTACTAGCAAGTACAAATACCTTCAATATGTAGTGGAACAGTGTGGCTACAATGCACAGTGACCAACCTAAATATGAATATGTCACTTACCATGACCAAGGAATTTCACTTCATGTGGTCAATGTTGACAACTCACAACACGGGTCATAGGTACTCAGAGGGGGTAACAATGGTTTGGGAAGACTAGCTATCAACTAGACAGCACAAAGAAATTAAATAAGTAGTGATACATCATGGTGACCATGTAGAATGACCCACCAAAGTAGGCATATGTCACCAACCATGACCAAAAGAATTTCACAGTGTGTGGTCAACATTGCAAACTCATATCACGAGTCAAAAATGGTCAAAGGGGGAAACAATGGGTGGGAAATACTAGTTATCAACTAGAAAGTACAAATACCATCAACAAGTAGTAGCACGGTGTGGCTAGCGTGCACAGTGACCAACCAACGGATGCATACCTCACTGACTATGAACGAAGAAGTCCACTATGTGTGGTCAACATTGACAACTAATAACACGAGTTACAAATGGTCAGAGGGAGAGACAATGGTTTGGGAACCTTATGTATTGACTAGAAAGGAAAAACAACTTCAATATGTTGTGGCACAGTGTGGCTACTATGCACACCAAACACCCAAACGAGGCATATGTCACTGACCATGAGCAAAGAATTTCAATATGGGTGGTCAACGTTGACCAACCATAACACGAGTCACATACTATCAGATGGGGAAACAATGCTAAGGGAATATCAGTTATCAACTAGCAAGTACATCGACCTTCAATCAGTAGTAGCACGGTGTGGGTACCATGCACAATGACCGACCAAAGTAGGCATATGTCCTGCCTTTGACCAAATTAATCCGCTGTGTGTAGTCAACGTTGACAACTCATAATACGAGTCACAAATGGTCAGAGGGCGAGACAGTGGTTTGGGAACACCAGGTACCAACTAGCAAGCACAAGGACCTCCAATAAGTAGTGGCACGGTGTGGATACCATGCACGATGACCAACCAAAGTAGGCATACGTCACTGACCATGACCAAATAATGTCACTAAGTGTGGTAAACTTTGACAACTCATAACACGAGTCACAAATGGTCAGAGTGGAAGGCAATGGTTTGTGAATACTAGTTATCGAGTAGCAAGTACAAATACCTTCAATATGTAGTGGCACATGTGGTCAACGTTGACAACTCACAACATGAGTCAAAGATATTCAAAGGGGGATACCAATGTTTTGGGAACACTAGCTATCAACTAGAAAGCACAAAGACCTTCAATACATAGTGACACGGCGTGGTAACCGTGTACAGTGAAACCCCAAAGTAGGCGTATGTCACAAACCATGACCAAACAAATTTCACAGTGTTTGGTCTATGTTGAAAACTCATAACACGAGTCACAAATGGTCAGAGGGGGAAACAATGGGTTGGGAACACTAGTTATCAACTAGCAAGTAGAAAGAACTTCAACAAGTAGTGGCACGGTGTGGCTAGCGTGCACAGTGACCACCCAAAGGATGCATACGTCACTGACTATGACCGTAAAAGTCCACCGTGTATGGTCAACATTCACAACTCATAACACGAGTCACAAATAGTCAGAGGGAGAGAAAATGGTTTGGGAACCCTCTGTATTGACTAGAAAGGAAAAATAACTTCAATACATGGTGGCACGGTGTGGCTACTATGCACACCAAACACCCAAACTAGGCATATGTCACTGACCATGACCAAAAAATTTCAATATGGGTGGTCAACGTTTACCAACCATAACATGAGTCACAAACGGTCAGAGGGGGGAACAATGGTCTGGGAATATCAGTTCTCAACTAGCAATTACAACGATCTTCAATGAGTAGTAGCACGGTGTGGCTACCATGCACAATGACTGACCAAAGTAGGCATATGAACTGCCTTTGACCAAAGAAATCCGCTATTTGTGGTCAACGTTGAGAACTCATAATACGAGTCACAAATGGTCACAAGGGAAAACAATGGTTTGGGAACACCAGGTATCAACTAGCAAGCAGAAGGACCTTCAATAAGTTGTGGCACGGTGTCGATACAATGCACGAGGACCAACCAAAGTAGGCATATGTCACTGACCATGACCAAGGAATTTCACCGTGTGTGCTAAACTCTGACAACTCATAACACGAGTCACAAATGGTCAGAGTGGACGATAATAGTTTCTAAATACTAGTTATCTACTACCAAGTACAAATACCTTCAATATGTAGTGGCACAGTGTGGCTACAATGCACAGTGACCAACCAAAGTATGAATATGTCACTGACCATGACCAAGCAATATCACTTCATGTGGTCAACATTGACAACTCACAACACGGGTCATATATGGTCAGAGGGGGTAACAATGGTTGGGGAAAACTAGCTATCAACTAGACTGCACAAAGACACTCAATACGTAGTGATACATCGTGGTAACCATGTAGACTGACCAACCAAAGTAGGCATATGTCACCGAGAATGACCAAAAGAATTTCACAGCGTGTGGTCAATATTGAAGACTCATAACACGAGTCACAAATGGTCAGAGGGGGAAACAATGGGTTGGAAACACTAGTTATCAACTAGAAAGTACAAAGACCTTCAACAAGTAGTGGCACGGTGTGGCTAGCGTGCACAGTGACCACCCAAAGGATGCATACGTCACTGACTATGACCGTAAAAGTCCACCGTGTATGGTCAACATTCACAACTCATAACACGAGTCACAAATGGTCAGAGGGGGAAACAATGGGTTGGAAACACTAGTTATCAACTAGAAAGTACAAAGACCTTCAACAAGTAGTGGCACGGTGTGGCTAGCGTGCACAGTGACCAGCCAAAGGTTGCATACCTGACTGACTATGACCGAAGAAGTCCACTATGTGTGGTCAACATTGACAACTAATAACACGAGTCACAAATGGTTAGAGGGAGAGACAATGGTTTGGGAACCCTACGTATCGACTAGAAAGAACAAAGAACCTCAATACGTAGTGGCACAGTGTGGCTACTATGCACACCGAACAACCAAACGAGGCATATGTCACTGACCATGACCAAAGAATTTCAATATGGGTGGTCAACGTTGACCAACCACATCACGAGTCATAAACGGTCAGAGGGGGAAACAATACTATGGGAATATCAGTTCTCAACTAGCAAGTACAACGACCTTCAATCAGTAGTAGCACGGTGTGGCTACCACGCACAAAGACCGACCAAAGTAAGCATATGTACTGCCTTTGACCAAAGAAATCCGCTGAATGTGGTCAACGTTGACAACTCATAATACGAGTCACAAATGGTCAGAGGGTGAGACAATGGTTTGGGAACACCAGGTATCAACTAGCAAGCACAAGGACCTTCAATAAGTAGTGGCCCGGTGTGGATACCATGCACAATGACCAACCAAAGTAGGCATATGTCACTGACCATGACCAAATAATGTCACTAAGTGTGGTAAACTTTGACAACTCATAACACGAGTCACAAATGGTCAGAGTAGAAAACAATGGTTTGTGAATACTAGTTGTCGAGTAGCAAGTACAAATACCTTCAATATGTAGTGGCACAGTTTGGCTACCATGGACAGTGACCAACCAACGTATGCATATGGTACTGACCATGACCGACGAATTTCACTTCATGTGGTCAACGTTGACAACTCACAACACGAGTCACAGATAGTCAAAGGGGGGTAACAATGGTTTGGGAACACTAGCTATCAACTAGAAAGCACAAAGACCTTCAATACATAGTGACACGGCGTGGTAACCATGTACAGTGAAAACCCAAAGTAGGCATATGCTACTAACCATGGCCAAACAAATTTTACAGTGTTTGGTCAACGTTGCAAACTCATAACATGAGTCAAAAATGGTCAGGGGGGGAAACAATGGGTTGGGAACACAAGTTATCAACTAGCAAGTAGAAAGACCTTCAACAAGTAGTGGCACGGTGTGGCTAGCATGCACAGAGACCAACCAAAGGATGCATACGTCACTGACTATGACCGTAGAAGTCCACCATTTATGGTCAACATTGACAACTCATAACACGAGTCACAAATGGTCAGAGGGAGAGACAATGGTTTGGGAACCCTATGTATCGACTAGAAAGGAAAAAGAACTTCAATACGTAGTGGCACGGTGTGGCTACTATGCACACCAAACAACCAAACTAGGCATATGTCACTGACCATGACCAGAGAATTTCAATATGGGTGGTCAACGTTCACCAACCATAACACGAGTCACAAACGGTCAGAGGGGGAAACAATGGTCTGGGAATATCAATTCTCAACTAGCAATTAGAGCGGCCTTCAATGAGAACAAGCACGGTGTGGCTACCATGCAGAATGACCGACCATAGTAGGCATATGTCCTGCCTTTGACCAAAGAAATCCGCTGTGTGTGGTCAACGTTGACAACTCAGAATAGGAGTCACAAATGGTCAGAGGGGGAGACAATGGTTTGGGAACACCAGGTATCAACTAGCAAGCACAAGGACCTTCAATAAGTTGTGGCACAGTGTGGATACCATGCACGATGACCAACCAAAGTAGGCACATGTCACTGACCATGACCAAATAATGTCACTAAGTGTGGTAAACTTTGACAACTCATAACACGAGTCACAAATGGTCATAGAAGAAGACAATGGTTTGTGGATACTAGTTATCCAGTAGCAAGTACAAATTCCTTTTATATGTAGTGGCACAGTATGGCTACCATGCACAGTGACCAACCAAAGTATGCATATGTCACTGACCATGAGCAACAAATTTCACTTCATGTGGTCAACGTTGACAACTCACAACACGAGTCACAGACAGTCAAAGGGGGGTAAGAGTGGTTTGGGAACACTAGCTATCAACTAGAAATCACAGAGATCTTCAAAACATAGTGACAATGCATCGTAATCATGTACAGTGAGAAACCAAAGTAGGCATATGTCACTATCCATGACCAAACAAATTTCACAGTGTCTGGTTAACGTTGAAAACTCATGACACGAGTCACAAATGGTCAGAGGGGGAAACAATGGGTTGGGAACACTAGTTATCAACTAGCAAGTACAAAGACCTTCAACAAGTAGTGGCACGGTGTGGCTAGCGTGCACAGTGACCAACCAAAGGATGCACACGTCACGGACTATGACTGAAGAAGTCCACAATGTGTGGTCAACATCGACAACGTATAAGACGAGTCACAAATGGTCAGAGGGAGAGACAATGGTTTGCGAACCATATGCATAGACTAGAAAGGACAAATATCTTCAATAGGTAGTGGCACGGTGTGGCTACTATGCACACCAAACAACCAAGCTAAGCATATTTCACTGACCATGACCAAAGAATTTCAATATGGGTGGTCCACATTTACCAACCATAACACGAGTCACAAAACGTTCAGAGGGGGAAACAATGGTCCGGGAATATCAGTTCTCAACTAGCAAGTTTAACGACCTTCAATCAGTAGTAGCACAGTGTGGCTACGATTCACAATGTCCGACAAAAGTAGGCATATGTACTGCCTTTGACCAAAGAAATCCGCTGTGTGTGGTCAACGTTGACAACTCATAATACGAGTCACACATGGTCAGCGGGGGAAACAATGGTTTGGGAACACCAGGTATCGACTAGAAAGCACAATTACCTTCAATACGTTGTGGCACGGTGTAGATACTGTGCACGATGACCAACCAAGGTATGCATATGTCACTGACCATGACCAAAGAATGTCACCATGTGTGGTAAACTTTGACAACTCATAACACGAGTCACACAAGGTCAGAGTGGAAGATACTGGTTTCTAAATACTAGTTATCGACTAGCAAGTACACATAAATTCAATATGTAGTCGCACAGTGTGGCTACAATGCACAGTGAGCAACCAAATAATACATATGTCACTGATAATGACCAGAGAATTTCACTTCATGTGGTCAATATTTACAACTCACAACACGATTCACAGATAGTCAGAGGGGGTAACAATGGTTTGGAAATACTAGCTATCAACTAGGAAGCACAAAGACATTCAATACGTACTGACACGGCATGGTAACCATGTACAGTGACAAACCAAAGTAGGCATATGTCACTAACCATGACCAAAAGAATTTCACAGTTTGTGGTCAACGTTGAAAACTCATAACACGAGTCACAAATGATCAGAGGGGGAAGCAATGGGTTGGGAACACTACTTATGAACTAGCAAGTACAAAGACCTTAAACAACCAATGGCACGGTGTGGCTAGCGTGCACAGTGACCAACCAGAGGATGCATACGTCACTGATTATGACCGAAGAAGCCCACTAGGTGTGGTCAACATAGACAACTCACAACACGAGTCACAAATGGTCAGAGGGAGAGTCAATTGTTTGGGAACCCTATGTATTGACTAGAAAAGACAAAGAACTTCAATACGTAGTGGCACGGTGTGGCTAATATGAACACCAAACAACCAAACTAGGCATATGTCACTGACCAAAACCAGAGATTTTCAATATGGGTGGTCAACGTTCACCAACCATAACACGAGTCACAAACGGTCAGAGGGGGAAACAATGGTCTGGGAATATCAGTTCTCAACTAGCAATTAGAGCGACATTCAATCAGTAGAAGCACGCTGTGGTAAACTTTGACAACTCAAAACACGAGTCACAGATGGTTAGAGTGGAAGACAATGGTTTGTGAATACTAGTTATTGAGTAGCAAGTACAAATACCTTCAATATGTAGTGGCAAAGTGTGGCTACCATGCACAGTGACCAACCAACGTATGCATATGTCACTGACCATGACCAACGAATTTCACTTCATGTGGTCAACATTGACAACTCACAACATTAGTCACAGATAGTCAAAGGGGGATACCAATGGCTTGGGAACACTAGCTATCAACTAGAAAGCACAAAGACCTTCAATACATAGTGACACGGCATGGTAACCATGTACAGTGAAAACCCAAAGAAGGCATATGTCACTAACCATGACCAAACAAAGTTCACAGTGTTTGGTCAAAATTGCAAACTCATAACACGTGACACAAGTGGTCTGGGGGGGGGAACAATGGGTTGGGAACACTAGTTATCAACTAGGAAGTAGAAAGACCTTCAACAAGTAGTGGCACCGTGTGGCTAGCGTGCACAGTGACCAACCAAAGGATGCATACGTCACTAACTATGACCGTAGAATTCCACCATGTATGGTCAACATTGACAACTCATAACATGAGTCACAAATGGTCAGAGGGAGAGACAATGGTTTGGGAACCCTATGTATCGACTTGAAAAGAAAAAGAACTTCAATACGTTGTGGCACGGTGTGGCTACTATGCACACCAAACACCCAAACTAGGCATATGTCACTGACCATGACCAAAGAATTGCAATATGGGTGGTCAACGTTGACCAACCATAACACGAGTCACAAACAGTCAGAGGCGGAAACAATGCTATGGGAATATCAGCTATCAAGTAGCAAGTCAACGACCTTCAATCAGTAGTAGCATGGTGTGGCTACCATGCACAATGACCGACCAAAGTAGGCGTATGTACTGCCTTTCACCAAAGAAATCCGCTGTGTGTGGTCAACGTTGACAACTCATAATACGAGTCACAAATGGTCAGAGGGTGACACAGTGGTTTGGGAACACCAGGTATCAACTAGCAAGCACAAGGACCTTCAATAAGTAGTGGCACAGTGTGGATACCATGCACGATGACCAACCAAAGTAGGCATATGTCACTGACCATGACCAAATAATGTCACTAAGTGTGGTAAACTTTGACAACTCATAACACTAGTCACAAATGGGCAGAGTGGAAGACAATGGTTTTTGAATACTAGTTATCGAGTAGCAAGTACAAGTACCTTTGATATGTAGTGGCACAGTGTGGCTACCATGCACAGTGACCAACCAACGTATGCATATGTCACTGACCATGAACAACGAATTTTACTTCATGTGGTCAATGTTGACGACTCACAACACGGGTCACAGATAGTCAAAGGGGGATACTAATGGATTGGGAACACTAGCTATCAACTAGAAAGCACAAAGACCTTCAGTACATAGTGACACGATGTGGTAACCATGTACAGTGAAAACCCAAAGTAAGCATATGTCACTAAGCATGACCAAACAAATTTTGCAGTGTTTGGTCAACGTTGAAAACTCATAATACGAGTCACACATGGTCATAAGGGGAAACAATTACTTGGGAACACTAGTTATAAACTAGCAAGTAGAAAGACCTTCAACAAGTAGTGGCACGGTGTGGCTAGCGTGCACAGTGACCAACCAAAGGATGCATACGTCACTGACTATGACCCTAGAAGTCCACCATGTATGGTCAACATTGAAAACTCATAACACGAGTCACAAATAGTCAGAGGGAGAGACAATGGTTTGGGAACCCTATGTATCGACTAGGAAGGAGAAAAAACGTCAATACGTAGTGGCACGGTGTGGCTACTGTGCACACCAAACACCCAACCTAGGCATATGTCACTGACCATGACCAAAGAATTTCAATATGGATGGTCAACGTTCACCAATCATAACACGAGTCACAAACGGTCAGAGGGGGGAACAATGGTCTGGGTATATCAGTTCTCAACTAGCAATTATAACGACCTTCGATGAGTAGTAGCACGGTGTGGCTACCATGCACAATGACCGACCAAAGTAGGCATATGTACTGCCTTTGACCAAAGAAATCCGCTGTGTGTGGTCAATACTGACAACTCATAATACGAGTCACAAATGGTCACAGGGGAAAACAATGGTTTGGGAACACCAGGTATCAACTAGAAAGCACAAGGACCTTCAAGAAGTTGTGGCACGGTGTGGATACCATGCACGATGACCAACCAAAGAAGGCATATGTCACTGACTATGACCAAAGAATGTCACCATGTGTGGTAAACGTGGACAACTCATAACACGAGTCACAAATGGTCAGATTGGAAGATAATGGTTTCTAAATACTAGTTATCTGCTAGCAAGTACAAATACCTTCAATATGTAGTAGCACAGTGTGGCTACAATGCACAGTGACCAACCAACGTATGAATATGTCACTGACCATGACCAAGGAATTTCACTTCATGTGGTCAACGTTGACAACTCACAACACCGGTCATAGATAGTCAGAGGGGGTAACAATTTTTGGGGAAGACTAGCTATAAAGTAGACAGCACAAACACACCCAATACGTATCGATACATCGTGGTAACCATGTAGAATGACCAACCAAAGTAGGCATATGTCACCTACCATGACCAAAAGAATTTCACAGTGTGTGGTCAACGTTGAAAACTCATAACAGGAGTCACAAATGGTCAGAGGGGGAAACAATGGGTTGGAAACACTAGTTATTTACTAGCAAGTAGAAAGACCTTCAACACGTATTGGCACGGTGTGGCTAGCGTGCATAGAGACCAACCAAAGGATGCATACGTCACTGCTTATGACCGTAGAAGTCCACCATGTATAGTCAACATTGACAACTCATAACACGACTCACAAATGGTCAGAGGGAGAGACAATGGTTCGGGAACCCTACATATTGACTAGAAAGGAAAAATAACTTCAATACGCAGTGGCACGGTGTGGCAACTATGCACACCAAACACCAAAACTAGGAATATGTCACTCACCATGACCAAAGAAATTCAGTATGGGTGGTCAACGTTGACCAACCATAACACGAGTCACAAACGGTCAGAGGGGGAAATAATGCTATGGGAATATCAGTTCTCAGCTAGCAAGTACAACGACCTTCAATCAGTAGTAGCACGGCGTGGCTACCATGCACAATGACCGACAAAAGTAGGCATATGTACTGCCTTTGACCAAAGAAATCCGCTGTGTGTGGTCAACGTTGATAACTCATAATACGAGTCACGAATGATCAGAGGGTGAGACAATGGTTTAGGAACATCAGGTATCAACTAGCAAGCATAAGGTCCTTCAATAAGTTGTGGCACAGTGTGGATACCATGCACGATGACCAACCAAAGTAGGCATATGTCTCTAACCATGACCAAATAATGTCACTAAGTGTGGTAAACTTTGAGAACTCATAACACGAGTCACAAATGGTCGGAGTGGAAGACAATGGTTTGTGAATACTAGTTATCGAGTAGCAAGTACAAATACATTCAATATGTAGTGGCACAGTGTGGCTACTATGCACAGTGACCAACCAAAGTATGCATGTGTCACTGACCATGACCAACGAATTTCACTTCATGTGGTCAACGTTGACAACTCACAACACGAGTCACAGATAGTGAAAGGGGGATACCAATGGTTTGGGAACACTAGCTATCAACTAGAAAGCACAAAGACCTTCAATACATAGTGACACGGCGTGGTAACCATGTAGAGTGAAAGCCAAAAATAGGCATATGTCACTAACCATGACCAAACAAATTTGACAGTGTTTGTTCATCGTTGAAAACTCATAACACGAGTCACAAATGGTCAGAGGGGGAAACAATTGGATGGGAACACTAGTTATCAACTAGCAAGTAGAAAGACGTTCAACACGTAGTGGCACGGTGTGGCTAGCATGCATAGTGACCAACCAAAGGATGGATACGTCACTGACTATGACCGTACAAGTCCACCATGTATGGTCAATATTGACAACTCATAACACGAGTCACGAATGGTCAGAAGGAGAGATAATGGTTTGGGAGCCCTTGTCGGGCACACTTCAGCCACAGCTACGCGGGGAAGACCCATCCGCGGAGAGGGCCTGGGCAGGCTAAGATCCACGCACAGAACGCTGGCTCCCATGGACGCGGTTGAGCGAAGGGTAGCGCGGAATCTAGGGGCAAGGTGTCTACAGCGGTTTCTCTAGAGCTAAGGGCAGGAAGTAGAGGGGGAAAAAGGCGGGAGGCAATAATGAGAAATCCGCAGGACAAAGAGAACAAGGACGAGCCACGGTAAAACTCGTGATGACTGACAAGGCGCAGGCATGTCAGCGGAGGAACCGCGCAATCAGGGGAGAAGCACCCAATCAACATGAGTGACCAAGTATCAATCACGGAGGAACCTCTGGAGACGCACCGCGGAAGACGAAGATTCAAGGAAGAATACAAAGACCGTGTGCACGAGCCGCGGATGAAGAAGATCATTAGTAAACGACATGCTATGTTTGAGGACGAGACCCGCGGGGCGTAGCCGCACCGCCTGGAGTCCAAGTGAAAGGGAAGGGAGATTGCTTGAGAGGGATGAGACCGACGGTGTTGTCAGAACATTGTTTGAAGTAGTCGCTGTTGAGTGGGTGTGGTCCGATGTGTGTGCGAGCCGCCAGGCCAGCCGCAGCATCCGAGACGTGGGCTGGACCTGTTGGAGAGACCACAGCACTTGAGGGACGAGCACGACAAGCTAGGAAATCTTGGAGGAACAAGTGGACGCGGTGCACAAGCACGTGCATTGCAGGAGATGCGGCGGAACTGGAAGAGCAAGCTGAGTATCAGTGGAGGCAGTGCCGAGGCGCGGGCCGGAAGGCCACAACACTGAGGCACGGGCCTGTAAGCAGGAGAAGTAAAAGTGGGTGCGGTCCGTAGTACGGGCAATTTGGTAAAGCCGCAGCATCAACAGGACGAGCACTTGAAGGATGAGCGGAGCTGAAAGTGGACGCAGTGACAATGTGCGGGAAACTGTCACATGTCACGGGCGTTGAGGCACAAGATTGACGTTGGGTGCATCCATAGTCTAGGCGGGCACGATTGAGTGAGGAGGATCGGAATGCATAAGGAAATACTTGAGGAGAATCAGAGTTAGTACTGGAGGCGGGCCAGAGGGCCGAGCCAGAGTGGGGCAGGGCGAGGCCCGGGCCGAGACAAACTAAGTGAACCGATGAAGCTGGTTAAAGAATAGGGGCCTTAGTACATGGAGTATATAGTCCTAAACAAGCAAGACTATCCTAGTGCATAGTGCCTGCGTGCTACGGTGGGCGATGGCTAGGTGGCGCCGCAGCCGCTTTGCGGCTGCAGCTGCTGCTGATGTCTCTTGAGGTCGATGGCGACTCGGGCGTCCGTGGCTGGTCGCACGGTCACTGGTCTGTCTTCGTGCGGCTGGCGGGGTTGCCCGTTGCGTTGTCTTCTTGTGGGTACCGTGGCGCATTCGTGGTCGGTCCTGGTCGTTGGTCCATCTTCCGGCTGTTGGACGAGCGGGAGAGTTGTTGGTCCGTTGCCGGTGGGGAGTGCCGAGCCTCAGGGTCGGCTTCAATGGTTGATTCTTGGCGCTTGTTCCGTTGACTCCACGTATCTCGCCCGAAGGTCTGAACTGGATGACCGGACGAATTTCCGATGAGGCCTCGAGTGCGGGTAGATTGGGAAATGGGCAGTTTGTTGACATCTTGTGGGAAGTGGATATGTTTCCGAGAGCCTCCCTCACGACCACAAGATGTGTTGTGGTGACGGCGAGAATGGTATGAGGAGTGAAGCCGTACTGCCACGCGGGAAGTGGAGAGAAGGTGTAGAGGGTGAGGGTGGTCTCCTGCGATGATGTTGGAGAAGAGGAATGGGGAGGAAGGGGAAGAGATGAGCTGGTGAGCATGTTGAGCTTGCGGAGGATAGATCTCATGGAGTGCTGAGAGGGAGTGATGTCTCGTAGATGATGAGGAAGGAGAAACATGTCCAGTGTGGACCATGTTGGACGGGGGCGATCCTTGAACGCAGGTGTCGATGTTGGGTGAGCCACACTTGTCTGTGGTATGGAGAAGGCTTGTGAGCAGTTGTGCTGCAGGGCGGTAGAAATGGAAAGGCTGGATTTGACCACATTGTGTAAGAGGGGTTGAGACGTAGGACTGACAGTTATTGAGGAAGCGGCAGCTGGAGAGGGAGTGCTAGCTGCGAATGGGGGGATGAAGGTCAATGGAGTGGCGGCTT
>SZWC01001748.1:96572-112555 GCA_023375785.1 Penium margaritaceum | reverse complement strand
GACCACATTGTGTAAGAGGGGTTGAGACGTAGGACTGACAGTTATTGAGGAAGCGGCAGCTGGAGAGGGAGTGCTAGCTGCGAATGGGGGGATGAAGGTCAATGGAGTGGCGGCTTCAGTGTTTTTTGATGGTGTTGAGAGTGATGACTCCGTGGTGCAGGTGACCGAGCTGATTGTTTGTGTTGTGGATGATGGCGTAGTACTGGAAGGAGGTGAAGTCATTGAAGACATGTTTGCTGATTGAGAAGAGAGTTCGGATGAGTTGAGACAGTGTGGAAGTGAGTTTGAGACATGAGCTGGAAAAAACTCGCTGTTTGTGAGGCTTGAGGATGCTGCTGGCAAGAGCGGTTTCAGTGTTCTTGCTGTGATGTTGCATAGTAGAGCCCATTTTTGTTGGTGCTGAGTTGGCTGCATGATAGAAGGGGAGGGACTTTTGCCTGTGAGGAGATCGTGGAGTTGTTGTTGCCATGGGTTGAGTGCGGCCATGCTGCTTGAGACAAGAGGCTGTGACTGTCGTTGGGGAAGGCTGGAACACAGTGAATGGCGGAGTTGACAGGGCTACGCCTGAGCTAAGTTTGTTAAGAGAAGGTTCCTGCGCCAGGGATGCTGTCAATGATTTCATGATGTTTGTAGATGATGCTGCTGCTGCTGTGAGACAGGCGTCTGCTTCTGCTGGATGGCTGCTGCTGCTGTTGCGTGAGAAAAGTTGCTGTTTCTACTGCAATCTGAGTACCACACCGTTACATGTCTGTGCCCATACACAGTCAGGTGGTGGTGGTGCTTGTGCGTCGGTTGCCGGAGAGAAAGAATGAAGGATGTTGCTTGGTTCTGTGCGAGATTGATGCTGCTGATGACGACTACTGACGGCTGCTGATGATTGCTGATGACTGCTGCTGCTGTTGCGGAAAATGAGGATGCTGGTTACAGGAGTGTGGAGGTTGTGCCCATACACAACCCCTTGATCCTACAGATGAGGAAGGAATGAGGTGACGGCGCTGCGGCTGATGTTGATCAACTATGCGGCTCGGGGTGGTGGTTCAGGCGTCAGCGCAGGAGGAGGAGGCGATGATGGAGTTAGGATCTTTCCCTTTGCTCTGATACCATGTCAAAACATTGTTTGAAGTAGTCGCTGTTGAGTGGGTGCGGTCCGATGTGTGTACGAGCCGCCAGGCGAGCCGCAGCACTCGAGACGTGGGCTGGACCTGTTGGAGAGACCACAACACTTGAGGGACGAGCACGACAAGCTAGGAAATCTTGGAGGAACAACGGGACGCGGTGCACAAGCACGTGCGTTGCAGGAGATGCGGCGGAACTGGAAGAGCAAGCTGATTATCAGTGGAGGCAGTGCCGAGGCGCGGGCCGGAAGGCCACAGCGCTGAGGCACGGGCCTGTAAGCAGGAGAAGTACAAGTGGGTGCGGTCCGTAGTGCAGGCAAGTTGGTAAAGCCGCAGCATCAACAGGACGAGCACTTGAAGGATGATCGGAGCTGAAGGTGGACGCAGTGACAATGTGCGGGAAACTGTCACATGTCACGGGCGTTGAGGCACGAGATTGACGTTGGGTGCAGCCGTAGTCTAGGCGGGCATGATTGAGTGAGGAGGATTGGAATGCATAAGGAAATTCTTGAGGAGAATCAGAGTTCGTACTGGAGGCGGGCCAGAGGGCCGAGCCAGAGTGGGGGCAGGGCGAGGCCCGGGCCGAGACAAACTGAGTGAACCGATGAAGCTGGTTAAAGAATAGGGGCCTTAGTACATGGAGTATATAGTCCTAAGCAAGCAAGACTATACTAGTGCCTACTGCCTGCGCGCTACGTCGGGCGATGGCTACGGTGGCGCCGCAGCCGCTTTGCGGCTGCAGCTGCTGCTGATGTCTCTTGAGGTCGATGGCGACTCGGGCGTCCGTGGCTGGTCGCACGGTCACTGGTCTGTCTTCGTGCGGCTGGCGGGGTTGCCCGTTGCGTTGTCTTCTTGTGGGTACCATGGCGCATTCGTGGTCGGTCCTGGTCGTTGGTCCATCTTCCGGCTGTTGGGAGAGCGGGAGAGTTGTTGGTCCGTTGCCGGTGGGGAGTGCCAAGCCTCAGGGTCGGCTTCGATGGTTGATTCTTGGCGCTTGTTCCGTTGACTCCACGTATCTCGCCCGAAGGTCTGAACTGGATGACCGGACGAATTTTCGATGAGGCCTCAAGTGCGGGTAGATTGGGAAAGGGGCAGTTCGTTGACATCTTGTGGGAAGTGGATATGTTTCCGACAGGTGTGTAGTCACACCGTGCGGAGTCCCAAGTAGATAAGACATAGAGGACACTAGCACAAGAGAGCTCAGTCTTGCATGCCTCCCTCAGCAACACTCCGCATTCATGTACTCTGCCAAATTCATCCAAGACATTCAACCGCTCCCAATGTTTACTATTCCACTGCCCCCGTGCCTTCCATAAACTCTTGGAGTCCTGTCCGCGGGCTACGGAATTGCATGCGTGAAGAGCCAAAATTCCGAGTGAAGGGAACAGCTGGTGGTGCCTTTGCTTTCACACGTGCGCGGAACAAAGGTTCCGCGGAGAGGAGCTTGAAGTCACGCGGTGGCGGCTCACGTGTGGAAAGAAGTGGACCGTGGAGTGTCATTCATCGGTGAGGTTCGTGCACAGAGATTCAGACCTTCAATCCACGGAATTGTCAGTAGCTAGGGGTTTGGGTCCTGTAATTCCGCTACATATCTAAGTAGAGCTGTGGTAGTTGTGAGAAGTGCATGATCCGCGGATCACACGGAATCAGGTCTGCGTGGAGAGAGTTAGAGGCGTGGCAAAAATGGGGATATCAGTGTCATGGTGCGGTGAGCGTGGACAGTTCCTTGCTCTTTGTTTAGCAGAATTGCGTGTGACCTTCAGATTAGTCATTGATGTGAGCAGCAAGTTTTGTGCATCAAGATTGCAGGAGACGGCAACAGCAGTCATCCGTGTAGTGCTTCTTGCTACACCGAGCTACCAGCTACGAGGACGTCCAGATCTCCTCGCCGGTGCTGTCCCGCACCCCAGTCATCTCCTCACCAGGCGCAGATCCACTCGTCCAACATCATCGGGTGAACGAGTCGCTGGAGCAACTGCACTGGCGTTGCATCATGAACGCTCTGGGCGACCGTGTGAAAGTGGAGACAGTCTCCAACCATGGCAGCCGCGGACCCAGCCTATCCCAGCATGAGTCGGAGGGACAGGAGGCCGTGGCTCCGGCACTACCGTGGTTTTCCGACCCCCAACCATCATCGGAGCAACACTCTGATGGTGGAGGACTCGAAGCCCATCGCGGATTGGTCTACCAGCGTCGTGGCGGGTAGCAGCCGACGGTGGTTGGCGGCACAGCGGCGCACCACGCATCCTTGACAGCACATCCGCAAACGTTATCACAGAACCCCGAGGAAGCGGAAACCACCGACAACCCAACAGTGGACGACCAGCGGCCAGTGACGGACTTGCAGCAGACGAGACCAATGGCTCCCGCGCTTGGGATGCCTCTGGATTCCATCCTGTTACGGCAGGTGGTAGGGACAGTTTCGGGAGGTATGGCGACCGGACCGCCTGTGACGGGATCACAACAACAGCAAGCGACCCCACCAGCGTTCCACCCGGGAGGCGAGCTGCTAGGGATGCCGGGGCCCTCACAAACACCGGGATCCGTGCTGTTGTCGGTGAGCCCGCCACCGGTGAATCAGCCTTCCGCGCCTGTGGGAACGACGACGGTGGAATCCTCCGCATCCTCTCAACCGCCGATGCACTTGCTGCAGTAGTCTCTAGGAGTCGGCCAGGCAGGAGGGCCGTCGCAGTCCGGCCCAGCGTTGCAGTAGAAGCCTCCGCAGCTGAGAATGAGTGCACCATTGATGGGAGTACCCTCACAGGCCATACCAAGAGCGCCACCGCAGCTGCAGGTGTACCCATCCCACGCAGTAACCAGTGTGATGCAAGCGGGAGGACTCCTGGCACCGGGACCACTAACCCAACAACCTTGGCAGCCTGTGCCGCAAACAGGGGTGCCGGTTCAGCCCCCTATAGGGATGATGCAGCCAGGGACTCAGGGTGCGTGCATTACCCACCAGGGAGTCCCAACGCAAGCGCCACCAGCGGGGACTCAACCAACGACCCATCAACAGCAGACGCTTGGGGGTATGACGCAAACGAACACCATAATCCAGCCTCCCGCTCCGCCCCTATGGGCTACACAGCACCAGCAGTCCACGGGCATTGCACAGGTGGGGATGACACTACCGACGCTCATGGCCGGCGCACCGCCGCAGTCGCCAGCGATTGCCCATGAACAAATTCCCCATCAGCAACTGGTTGGGGCAGTGCCCGCGGGAGCACCACCACCAATGCCACATCCGCCACTGACAATGCAGAGCCACTCGCACCTGTTATTACAACAGACACATGGGACACAACACTCAACAGGGACGGTAGCAGCCCTGACTGCCAACAGGGGACCAGCGGCTCAGCCCTATTCCGCGGCGGCGATTCCTATCAACCAGACGTATTGGGTGCCCCAGATGATGCCATCGGTGCCCGGGACACAGGCTCCGCCCCCTAGGACTGAATTCTTCTCTACACCTTATACCGTTGCTGCATCAATGCCTCCCTCTTGGTACATGCTTCCCCCACCCATGCAGCTAGGCTTTCCCATGCCCGCGGGGCAGCAACAGACACTTAAACCCTCGATGACTAAATCTGCCTACAACCATTCCACCGCCACGTGCTGTGACTGCATTGACGACTAACCGCAGCACCGTTTCGCAGCTACAATACATCCGTTCTGAGCCCGCCAACATCTCGCGGTTGGACTCCTTCAAGGGTACCCCGAAGGAGGACCCCTCGATCTGGCTCAAACAAATTACCCTATATGCTAGCATCGGCCGAATTCCGCCTCACCTGTGCCTCGTCACAGCGGAACTTCACCTCCAAGGGGCTGTAGCTGACTGGTACAATACGCGGGCGTCTTTCCCTTCTTTCGAGGACTTTGGCAATGCCCTCATCGAGCGCTTGAAGCACCTGACAAAGGAAGAAGCGCTGCGGAAGATTGAAAAGGAGGTTATGCGCAAGGATGATGATATTTGCAGATTTCTGGACCAGTTATTGACCTAGGACTCTGTGGCCAAAAGCTCGCAAGGGGAAGGCTTGCCGCTATGTGTCCTGCTGCAGAACCTCATCCACGCACTTTCTGATGAAATCAGCACCCTCATGATTGCTGACCATTATCATTCCCTCCAAGACGCGGTGCGGGACGCCACATCTATTTTCACCGGACAGCGGTCCACCCGGTAATTCCAGGGCATTGAGACTCATTCACCCTCCCCTTCCCATGCCCTACCCCCGCAGCAGCAGAAGCCGAGAGCTTGCTACACGTGCAGGAGCCTGGAACACATTGCCCGGGACTGCCCTCGTAAAAGACAAGCAGCTCCGCGCCCTGACCTGGTCTCCCAGGATCCCATGGTCCAGCAGTGGCAGCAGTATTATAACCAGTCGTGGCCGAGTCAGCAACAGCAGCATCAGCGGCAACAGCAGTAGCAGCAACAGCAACCGCATCCGCCCCCCACTAGACAAGACCAGGCGACCCAAGGGACAGGCCAGGGTATCTTGCCGAACCCGCCGCCAAACCCCGCGGCCGGTGCCTGCAATGTAAAACTGGGCTTGCCTATGGCGGAGGATGAAATCACGGAGGTGACACCCACACCTGAGGAAACGGAGCTAATTACATGAGCCCGTCGACTCAAGCTCAGCGGATGGGACCTGTAGGAGGCTGCACAACTCCAGAGCGATCTGCGGCGACGGGTAGAAGCTGCTCAGGCCTGACTGCAGGAGGCCGTCACTGCCCGTTCCGTGCAACCTCCGGAAAAGCGATGAACTACAGATCCCACACCTACGAAAGTTCCAGCTTCCGCCAATACCTCGTCGGTGCCCCACTATACTCCCGTCCTTGCGACAGAGTCCATAGATCCGGTTGATAAACTCTTCACCACTCCCATTGCCTCCGTAAACTTCTTCGATTTCCTTCGACTTCATCTCGAGCTGGCTCCGCGGCTCAGAGAAGAGTTTGCCCGAGCCAACCATCGCCTCCGGACCGTCGGCATCTCTCTCACCTATACCACTCCGCCACACGGCACTCATAACACCCGAAGAGTAGTGGCGGAGGCTCTACTGGGTTTGACCACGGAGGAGATGGATTGGGACAGGGCACCACAGCCTCTTGAACCACCTCGCCGCGATGACCGCCACTACGAAGTTGTCTGTTGTGTGATTTGGATCTGCGGCCGCAAGTTCCTCGTTATCACTGACACAGGGGCAACCCACACTACCGTGGCACTCCGCATCCTGTGCCTCGTTGGATGGACAGACCGCATCCTTCCAACGCGCCGACTGTTCAGCAATTCCGTGGGAGGGATGATTATGGGGACGGAGAAGTCCAGGGCCTGCCCATGCAGGTGGGTTCTCTTCACAAACCAATGGATGTCCAAGTCACACAGGCCCGGACTTACGATGTCCTCGTAGGCATGGATTATCTCCTTCCGCGGCAAGGCAACCTCCTGTTCTTACTGGGGGTCATGCAACTCACCTCCGCCACCGGTACAAAGGAATACGCCCTCATCACTGTGGGAGATCGAGTACTGGTGCCGGTGACCGGTGACTCACCCTTTTCCCTCTTCGATGCGGTACATGAAGATGCACACCTGCGTTCCCACCGCAGCCAAGCCCCCGCGGATGTCGCCCTTGACGAGGAACAGATCCCTGTTGGGGAGTGGCGCGAACTCTCTGCGGACCACGCGGAACCAGGGGTGCGTGCCAGCCTTTTGGGGCTGTGGTAGCAAAGTGAGAAGGCGTTCGGCCAAGGCCTCCCCCTGGATGACGACGATGACTTCTACCCCATCCGCGACCAACGGCCATCCCCGCCCCCACGATGGGACCACATCCTTCATCCTCGCCTCTCACCGGCCCGGAAGTAGGATTTCAGGGACATGCGGGACTCCTTTGCCGACATCTTTGCTGGCGCGACCATAGACTTGGGAGCAGTCAACACCTTCCATGTCATCAATACCGGAGCGGCTGCCGCGGTCAAACAGAAAGTCTGCCAAATCCTCCCTGACCAAGAACAGATCATCAAGAAAGGCCTCACGGAATTGAAGGCGCAGGGCGTAATAGTCCTTATTGTCAGTCCCTGGCGAGCCAATCTGGTCATTGTCGGCAAACCGGACGGATCCAAACGCTTTTGTGTGGACTTCCGCGACCTCAACCGCGTCACGGAAGAAGACGCATATCCCATGTCGCTGATTGTCGACATCCAGGAGTGCTAGCAGGGACGCGGATGGTTCGCAAAACTCGATGTCAAGGCAGCCTTCCACGCCATCCCCATGCACCCGGATTCCATTGTCAAGACGACTTTCGTCACTCCTGAGGGACTCTACGCCTTTACCCGTATGCCCTTCGGTCTCCGCAATGCTAGCGCCACATTCCAACGCGTCATGGATTCCACTCTCCGCGGCATTCCCAATGTGAGCTGCTACATTGACGACATCATGGTTGCGGCTCACAGTTTTGCGGACCTCTTCTCTTCCCTCTTCGCCGTCTTCTCGGCTCTCCGCGCTCCCAACCTCAAGCTCAAGGCCGCCAAGTGTTCCATCGGTGCCGCGGAAATGGAATTTTTGGGGTTCATCATGAGTGCCAATGGCATCAAACCCGATCCCGCAAAGATCGCAGCCGTGCATGAGTGGCGCCAACCCACTACTACGGGACAGGTCAAAATCTTTATCGGCTTTGTCTCTTTCTACCGCAAGTTCATCCGCGACCACACCCGCATCATCCGCCCACTGCAGCAGCTGACCCATCAGGACGTGCCATTTGAATGGACGACGGAGTGTGCCGCTGCCTGGGCGAAAATCAAGCATCGCCTGGTCATCGCACCCATGCTTGAGTTTCCTGATTTCAACCTTCCCTTCTCCATCATTACTGACTAGTCCCGGGACGGCCTCGACGCCATACTGTCGCAGTCGATCCAGGAACCAGTCCATCGGGTGATTGCGTACGCCAGTCCCGCTCTCACGGACGGTGAGCGAAACTACCCACCAGTGAAGGGCGAGTGCTTGGCTGTGCTATGGGCACTCCAACACTTCCGCGACTACATCAAGAACGACAAACCTTTTACTGTCCTGACCGATCACCAAGCACTGCAATGGCTCCTCACAACAGAGAACCATGAGGGCATCTTGGCCAAATGGGTCCTCCTCCTGCAGGGCTATAACTTGAAAACCAGGTACCAGCCCGCGCTCGCCAATCGAAACGCGGACGCTCTCAGCCGCCTCCCTCGTGAGGACTGGCCTGACTCCGGGGACCCGCGGAATAGCCCCTTGCACCCCTTTACAGCTGCCCCTCTCCCAGCAGAGACTAAACCTCAATGGGAGGGCGTTGCTCGAGAATTCACGGATAAGGAATCTACGACTGTATACCAACTCTTGTCCGAGCTGGAACCAGCCGAGTCCCTTGGCACCGCGGAGACTCTTCCAGCTCTCCATCCCACTGGGCTCCAGCTTGCCCGCCGTTTCAATGCCACCATCCGCGGTTAGACACTCGAGGAAATCGCGCCACATCTTCCCCCCCACTCTTCACTACCACAACCATGCCGGACTCCCTCTGCCACAGCGGTTGTCACCGCCCCTCCGACGCTGTCTCCCACGCCGTTAGCCTCCCTTCTCCTTGATACCCGTATCCCCCTTTCCCTCGTCGACTTCCTCCTCCACTCGCCTGCGTCTGCGGGTCGTCTCTAGAACCTCTTGTCCTCCGTAAACCAGTCTCTCTCCCCTGCTGGCATCCACCTCTCCTGCACCTTCATCCGTGATACATGTGTCTGCATGGTGGCTCATGCAATCGTTACAGCACACTCCCGCGTCCGGGAGGACACCTGCCGCGCGCCATGCACGTGGGCTCCTGCACCACTAGTACCCGGTCCGATGGCACCCGCTGAAGTCCACGTGGCATGGTACCACGTGTGGATCTGTGGCCGCAAATTTGTGGCCATCGTGGATACTGGCACCACCCATACCACCATCGCATTGCGGATGGCCCGCACCTTACGACTTGACAACCTCATCACACCTACTCGGCTCCGCTTCTCCATATCCACCGGAGCCATCGATGCACCCATCGGGCAGATCGTGGCCCTCCCCATCCAGGTCGCCAACGTGCATGCATCAGACACCGTGCAGGTGTGCGATGTCCGCACATACGACATGCTCCTCGCAGTCGACTGGCTCGCGCAGCGCCAAGCAGATATATTGCTCGGCGCTGGAATCCTCAGTCTCATTTCCATCTTCGGCATTCGATCGTTTACTCCACTTTTTACTTCAGCTCGCCCGTCTTTCGATCCCTCTTCCATGGTTCTCACGCCACCCACCTCTGGCACTCAGTTCACTCGCCGCGTCACACGTAGCTCGGGGGCAAACCGCGGGACTGCCTCTGCCATCGCTCGTCCCTCCAGCGCGGAATCCGCGCATGCAAATAGGGGGGGTGGTGGCATTGCAAGGCGACCTATCCGGCGGTAGACCACAAACCGAGCCATAGCCGGAATGAGACACTCCGCACCACCCATGACGGCAGCCTCACCTGGGGCATCTGAGGCCCCCCGGGACCTTTCCGCGCCCCCGGCAGCAGCAGCAGAAGCAGCTTCACCTGGAGCACCTCCAACCTTGGACCATCCCGCGTCACCAGGGGCATCTCCAGCCCCCCGGGGCCCTTCGGCGCTACCTGGAACATCTCCAGCTCATCGAGACCCTTCCGCATTACCTGGGACACCTGTGGCTCCACGGGGCCCCTCTGCACCCTCGACGATAGTAGCGGCAACCTCACCCGGAGTAACTCCGACATCCGGCCCTTCTGCACCCCCAACAACAGCAGCACCAGCGGTCCCACCTGGGGCAAATCCGGTACCGGGCTCCTCTGCACCACCCACGGCAGCAGCCCCAGCGGCATCAGCAGGAGCACCTCCAACACTAGCCACCCCTGCATTGCCGGCACTGACTGCATCCGCAGGCAGAGGAAGAGCAGGACTCACCCAGAGCATCCGCGGAGAGTTGCCCCACCTGTGTCAAGGCGGTCAGCAAGGGTGAGCACTGCACCCAATGCAACAGATTAGCCCACCAAGGTTGCCTTGTTACAGGCAGCTCGGCTTCGGCGGGACAGTGCCACAAGTGCGTGGGGATGGCCGCCGTGGAGGAAGGGGCCTTGCTGTCCTATGATGAAGACACCTTGGCCCCAGTTTGCGGAGCATGCACGGAGGACTTGATAGAGTTCGGCAAGCCTTGCGAAATGTGCAAGACAATGTGCCAACTGTAGTGTGGGGTGCGCGGGAAGGAGGGCATTTGGACCTGCAGCAGTTGTCATGGCAATACGCGGAAGATCAAGTGGAAGTTCTCCAACAAACGCTCCTGCACCGGAGACAACTGCGGTGGTCGGCTCGAAGGGACAGTCTATCGCTGCAAGCACTACGGAGGCATCGCACATGAGCACTGCACCGCGGAGGTAGGGCGGAGCAACGAGGGCAAGAAAGGCTACCGATGCTCGAGCTGCAGGAAATACGAGCGTGCACCACACTGCTCCTCATGCAAGCAGCTGGTCACCGCACCCACGATGGAAGTACAATGCAAAAGATGCAGACTCTTTGTCCACGACGAGTGCGCAGAGAGGCTCCAGAGGAAGGGAGGGACCGAGGAGAAATACTGCAGACCGTGCCAGGAACAGAACCGTCCCAAGCACTGCAGATACTTCAAGCGGATGACTCGCTGAAAGACTCTGGGGCAAAATCTTGCGCAAAAGGGGGGTCGGAGGCATCAGTGTCAGGCACACTTCAGCCGCAGCTCTGCGGGGAAGACCCATCCGAGGAGAGGGCCTGGACAGGTTAAGGTCAGAGCACAGGTTGCTGGCTCCCGGGGACGTGGTTGAGTGAAGGATAGTGCGGAATCTAGGGGCAAGGTGTCTGCAGTGGTTTCTCTACGGCTAAGGGCATAAAGTAGAGGTGGAAAAAGGCGGGAGAGAATAATGAGAAATCCGCGGTACAAAGAGAACAAGGACGAGCCGCGGTAAAACTCGTTATTACTGACAAGGTGCAGACAAGTCAGTGGAGGAACCGCGCAATCAGGGGAGAAGCACCCAATCAACATGAGTGACCAAGCATCAATCACAGAGGAACCTCTGGAGACACACCGCGGAAGACGAAGATTCAAGGAAGAATACGAAGACCGCATGTACGAGCCACGGATGAAGAAGATCATTAGTAAACGACATGCTGTGTTTGATGACGAGACCCGTGGGGTGTAGCCGCACCGCGTGGAGTCCAAGTAGAAGGGAAGGGAGATAGCGTGAGAGGGATGAGACCGACGGTGTATAGTCACACCGTGCGGAGTCCCAAGTAGATAAGACATAGAGGACATTAGCACAGGAGGGCTCACTCTTGCATGCCTCCCTGAGCAATACTTCGCATTCATGTATTCTGCCAAAATCATCTAAGACATTCAACCGCTCACGGTGTTCACTATCCCACTGCCCCCGTGCCTTCCATAAAGTCTTGGAGTCCTGTCCGCGGGATGCAGAATTGCGTGCGTGAAGAGCCGAAAGTCCGAGTGAAGTGAACTGCCGGCGGTGCCTTCGCTTGCACACGTCTGCAGAACAAGGGTTCCGCGGAGAGGAGCTGGAAGCCACGCGGTGGTGGCTCACGTGTGGCAAGGAGTGGACCGCGGAGTGTCATTCATTGGTGAGGTTCGTGTACAGAGATTCAGACCTTTGGTCCGCGGAATTGCCAATAGCTAGGGGTTGGGATCCTGTAAATCCGCTACATATCTATGAAGAGTTGTGTTACTAGTGAGAAGTGCATAATCCGCGGATCACACGGAATCAGGTCTGCGCGGAGAGAGTTAGAGGCGCAGCATAATTAGGGGTATCAGCCCTATGTATCGACTAGAAAGGAAAAAGAACTTCAATACGTAGTGGCACGGTGTGGATACTATGCACACCAAACACCCAAACTAGGCATATGTCACTGACCATGAGCAAAGAATTTCAATATGGGTGGTCAACGTTCACCAACCATAACACGATTTACAAACGGTCAGAGGGGGAAACAATGCTATGGGAATATCCGTTCGCAACTACAACGTACAACGACCTTCAATCAGTAGTAGCATGGTGTGGCTACCATGCACAATGACCGACCAAATAAGGGATGTGTACTGCCTTTGACCAAAGAAACCCGATGTGTGTGGTCAACGTTGACAACTCATTACACGAGTCACAAATGGTCAGAGGGTGAGACAATGGTTTGGGAACACCAGGTATCAACTAGCTAGCACAAGGACCTTCAATTAGTAGTGGCACGGTGTGGATACCATGCACGATGACCAACCAAAGTATGCATATATCACTGATCATGACCAAATAATGTCACTAAGTGTGGTAAACATTGACAACTCATAACACAAGTTACAAATGGTCAAAGTGGAAGACAATGGTTTTTTGATACTAGTTATCAAGTAGCAAGTACAAATACCTTCAACATGCAGAGGCACTGTGTGGCTACCATGCACGGTGACCAACCAACGTATGCATATGTCACTGACCATGACCAACGAATTTCACTTCATGTGGTCAACGTTGACAACTCACAACACGAGTCACAGATAGTGAAAGGGGGGTACCAATGGTTTGGGAACACTAGCTATCAACTAGGAAGCACAAAGACCTTCAATACATAGTGACACGGCGTGGTAACCATGTACAGTGAAAACTCAAAGTAGGCATATGTCATTAACCATGACCAAACAAATTTCACAGTGTTTGGTCAACGTTGAAAACTCATAACACGAGTCACAAATGGTCAGAGGGGGAAACAATGGGTTGGGAACACTCGTTATCAACTAGCAAGTAGAAAGACCTTCAACAAGTAGTGGCACGGTGTGGCTAGCGTGCACAGTGACCAACCAAAGGATGCATACGTCACTGACTATGACCGTAGAAGTCCACCATGTATGGTCAACATTCACAGCTCATAACACGGGTCACAAATGGTCAGAGGGAGAGACAATGGTTTGGGAACCCTATGTATCGACAAGAAAGGAAAAAGAACTTCAATACATAGTGGCAAAGTGTGGCTACTATGCACACCAAACACCCAAACTAGGCATTTGTCATTGACCATGACCAAAGAATTTCAATATAGGTGGTCAACGTTCACCAACCATAACACGAGTCACAAACAGTCAGAGGGGGGAACAATGGTCTGGGAATATCACGGCACGGTGTGGCTACCATGCACAATGACCGACCAAAGTAGGCATATGTACTGCCTTTGCCCAAAGAAATCCGTTGTGTGTGGTCAAATTTGACAACTCATAATACGAGTCACAAATGGTCAGAGGGAAAACAATGGTTTGGGAACACCAGGTATCAACTAGCAAGCACAAGGACCTTCAATAAGTTGTGGCACGGTGTGGATACCATGCACGATGACCAACCAAAGTAGGCATATGTCACAGACCAAGACCAAAGAATGTCACCATGTGTGGTAAACTTTGAAAACTCATAACACGAGTCACAAATGGTCAAAGTGGAAGATAATGGTTTCTAAATACTAGTTATCTACTAGAAAGTACAAATACCTTCAATATGTAGTAGCACAGTGTGGCTACGATGCACAGTGACCAACCAAAGTATGAATATGTCACTGACCATGACCAAGGAATTTCACTTCATGTGGTCAACATTGACAACTCACAACACAGGTCATAGATAGTCAGAGGGGGTATCAATGGTTTGGGAGGACTAGCTATCAACTAGACAGCACAAAGACATTCAATACGTAGTGATAAAGCATGGTAACCATGTAAAATGACCAACCAAAGTAGGCACATGTCACCGACCATTACCAAAAGAATTTCACAGTGTGTGGTCAACATTGAAAACTCATAACACCAGTCACAAATGGTCAGTGGGGGAAACAATGGGTTGGAAACACTAGTTATCAACTAGAAAGTAGAAAGACCTTCAACACGTAGTGGCACGGTGTGGCTAGCGTGCACAGTGACCAACCAAAGGATGCATACGTCCCTGACTATGAACGTAGAAATCCCAAAAGGAAAGGTCAACATTGACAACTCATAACACGAGTCACAAATGGTCAGAGGGAGATACAATGGTTTGGGAACCCTATGTATCCACTACAATGGAAAAAGAACTTCAATACGTCGTGGCACGGTGTGGCTACTATGCATACCAAACACCCAAACTAGGCATATGTCAGTGACCATGTCCAAAGAATTTCAATATGGGTGGTCAATGTTGACCAACCATAACACGAGTCACAAATGGTCAGAGGGGGAAACAATGCTATGGGAATATCAGTTATCAACTAGCAAGTACAATGACCTTCAATCAGTAGTAGCACAGTGTGGCTAAAATGCACAATGACCGACCAAAGTAGGCATATGTACTGCCTTTGACCAAAGAAATCCGCTGTGCGTGGTCAATGTTGACAACTCATAATACGAGTCACAAATGGTCAAAGGGTGAGATAGTGGTTTGAGAACACCAGGTACCAACTAGCAAGCACAACGACCTTCAATAAGTAGTGGCACGGTGTGGATACCATGCACGATGACCAACCAAAGTAGGCATGTGTCACTGACCATGACCAAATAATGTCACTAAGTGTGGTAAACGTTGACAACTCATAACACGAATCAAAAATGGTCAGAGTGGAAGACAATGGTTTGTGAATACTAGTTATCGAGTAGCAAGTACAAAAACCTTCAACATGTAGTGGCACAGTGTGGCTACCATGCACAGTGACCAAGCAACGTATGCATATGTCACTGACCATGACCAACGAATTTCACTTAATGTGGTCAACGTTGACGACTCACAACACGAGTCACAGATAGTCAAAGGGGGATACCAATGGTTTGGAAACACTAGCTATCAACTAGAAAGCACAAAGACCTTCAATACATAGTGACACGGCGTGGTAACCATGTACAGTGATAAACCAAAGTAGGCAAATGTCACTAACCATGACCAAACAAATTTCACAGTGTTTTTTCAGCGTTGAAAACTCATAATACGAGTCACAAATGATCAGAGGTGGAAACAATGGGTTGGGAACACTAGTTATCAACTAGCAAGTAGAAAGACCTTCAACAAGTAGTGGCACGGTGTGGCCAGCGTGCACAGTGACCAACCAAAGCATGCATACGTCACTGACTATGACCGTAGAAGTCCACCATGTATGGTCAACATTGACAACTCATAACACGAATCACAAATGGTCAGAGGGAGATACAATGGTTTGGGAACCCTATGTATCGACTAGAAAGGAAAAAGAATTTCAATACGTAGTGGCACGGTGTGGCTACTATGCACACCAAACACCCAGACTAGGCATATGTCACTGACCATGATCAAAGAATTTCAATATGGGTGGTCAACGTTTACCAACCATAACACGAGTCACAAACGGTCAGAGGACGGAACAATGGTCTGGGAATATCAGTTCTCAACTAGCAATTACACTGACCTTCAATGAGTAGTAGCACGGTGTGGCTACCATGCAGAATGACCGACCAAAGTAGGCATATGTACTGCCTTTGACCAAAGAAATCCGCTGTGTGTGGTCAACGTTGAAAACTCATAATGCGAGTCACAAATGGTCACAGGGGAAAACAATAATTTGGGAACACCAGATATCAACTAGCAAGCACAAGGACCTTCAATACGTTGTGGCACGGTGTGGATACCATGCACGATGACCAACCAAAGTAGGCATATGTCACTGACCATGACCAAATAATGTTGCCATGTGTAGTAAACTTTGACAACTCATAACACGAGCCACAATTGGTCAGAGTGGAAGATAATGGTTTCTTAATACTAGTTATCTACTAGCAAGTACAAATACCTTCAATATGTAGTGGCACAGTGT
>SZWC01001748.1:63809-96442 GCA_023375785.1 Penium margaritaceum | reverse complement strand
CTACAATGCACAGTGACCAACCAAAGTATGAATATGTCACTGACCATGACCAAGGAATTTCACTTCATGTGGTCAACGTTGACAACTCACAACACGGGTCATAGATAGTCAGAGGGGGTAACAATGGTTTGGGAACACTAGCTATCAACTAGACAGCACAAAGACACTCCATACGCATTGATACATCGTGGTAACCATGTAGAATGACCAACCAAAGTAGGCATATGTCACCGACCATGACCAAAAGAATTTCACACTGTGTAGTCAACATTGAAAACTCATAACACGAGTCACAAATGGTCAGAGGGGGAAACAATGGGTTGGAAACACTAGTTATCAACAGGAAAGTACAAATACCTTCAACAAGGAGTAGCACGGTGTGGCTAGCGGGCACAGTGACCAGCCAAAGGATGCATACCTCACTGACTATGACCGAAGAAGTCCACTATGTGTGGTCAACATTGACAACTAAAAACATGAGTCACAAATGGTCAGAGGGAGAGACAATGGTTTGGGAACACTTTGTATTGACTAGAAAGAACAAATAACTTCAATACGTAGTGGCACGGTGTGGCTATTATGCACAACGAACAACAAAACGAGGCATATGTCAATGACCATGACCAAAG
Source organism: Penium margaritaceum (assembly GCA_023375785.1). NCBI lineage: Eukaryota > Viridiplantae > Streptophyta > Zygnematophyceae > Desmidiales > Peniaceae > Penium > Penium margaritaceum. The sequence continues at coordinate 95,813 of SZWC01001748.1, read as the reverse complement.
AATTTCAATATGGGTGGTCAACGTTGACCAACCATAACACGAGTCACAAACGGTCAGAGGGGGAAACAATGCTATGGGAATATCAGTTCTCAACTAGAAAGTACAACGACCTTCAATCAGTAGTAGCACGGTGTGGCTACCACACACAATGACCGACCAAAGTAGGCATATGTACTGTCTTTGACCAAAGAAATCGGTTCTGTGTGGTAAATGTTGACAACTCATACTACGAGTCACAAATGGTCAGAGGGTGAGACAATGGTTTGGGAACACCAGGTATCAACTAGCAAGCACAAGGACCTTCAATAAGTAGTGGCACGGTGTGGATACCATGCACGATGACCAACCAAAGTAGGAATATGTCACTGACCATAACCAAAAAATGTCACTAAGTGTGGTAAACTTTGACAACTCATAACACGGGTCACAAATGGTCAGAGTGGAAGACAATGGTTTGTGAATACTAGTTATCGAGTAGCAAGTACAAATACCTTCAATATGTAGTGGCACAGTGTGGCTACCATGCACAGTGACCAACCAACGTCTTTATATGTCACTGACCATGACCGACGAATTTCACTTCATCTGGTCAACGTTGACAACTCACAACACGAGTCACAGATAGTCAAAGGGGGGTAACAGTGGTTTGGGAACACTAGCTATCAACTAGAAAGCACAAAGACATTCAATACATAGTGACACGGCGTGGTAACCATGTACAGTGAAAACCCAAAGTAGGCATATGTCACTAACCATGATCAAACAAATTTCACAGTGTTTGGTCAACGTTGAAAACTCATAACATGAGTCAAAAATGTTTAGAGGGGGAAACAATGGGTTGAGAATACTAGTTATCAACTAGCAAGTAGAAAGACCTTCAACAAGTAGTGGCACTGTGTGGCTAGCATGCACAGTGACCAACCAAAGGATGCATACGTCACTGACTATGACCGTAGAAGTCCACCATGCATGTTCAACATTGACTACTCATAACACGAGTCACAAATGGTCAGAGGGAGAGACAATGGTTTGGGAACCCTATGTATTGACTAGAAAGGAAAAAGAACTTCAATACGCAGTGGCACCGTGTGGCTACTATGCACACCAAACATCCAAACTAGGCATATGTCACTGACCATGACGAAAGAATTTCAATATGGGTGGTCAACGTTCACCAACCATAACACGAGTCACAAACGGTCAGAGGGGGGAACAATGGTCTGGGAATATCAGTTCTCAACTACCAATTACAACGACCTTCCATGAGTAGTAGTACGGTGTAGCTACCATGCACAATGACCGACAAAAGTAGGCATATGTACTGCCTTTGACCAAAGAAATCCGCTGTGTGTGGTCAACGTTAACAACTCATAATACGAGTCACAAATGGTCACAGGGGAAACAATGGTATGGGAATACCAGGTATCAAATAGCAAGCACAATGACCTTCAATAAGTTGTGGCACGGTGTGGATACCATGCACGATGACCAACCAAAGTAGGCATATGTCACTGACTATGACCAAAGAATGTCACCATGTGTGGTAAACTTTGACAACTCATAACACGAGTCACAAATGGTCAGAGTGGAAGATAACGGTTTCTAGATACTACTTATGGACTAGCCAGTACAAATACCTTCAATATGTTGTGGCACAGTGTAGCTACAATGAACGGTGACCAACCAAACTTTGCATATGTTTCTGACCATGACCAAAGAATTTCAGTTCATGTCGTCAATGTTGACAACTCACAACACGAGTCACAAATAGTCTGAGGGGGTAACAATGGTTTGGGAATACTAGCTATCAACTAGAAAGCACAAAGACCTTCAATACATAGTGATACATTGTGGTAACCATGTAGAATGACCAACCAAAGTAGGCATATGTCACCGACCATGACCAGAAGAATTTCACAGTGTGTGGTCAACATTGAAAACCCATAACACGAGTCACAAATGATCAGAGGGGGGAAACAATGGGTTGGAAACACTAGTTATCAACTAGAAAGTACAAATACCTTCAACAAATAGTGGCATGGTGTGGCTAGCGTGTACAGTGACCAGCCAACGGATGCATACCTCACTGACTATGACCGAAGAAGTCCACTATGTGTGGTCAACATTCACAACTTATAACACAAGTTATAAATGGTCAGAGGGAGAGACAATGGTTTGGGAACCCTATTCATCGACTAGAAAGAACAAAGAACTTCAATACGTAGTGGCACGGTGTGGCTGCTATGCACACCGAACAACCAAACGAGGCATATATCACTGACCATGACCAGAAAATTTCAATCTAGGTGGTCACCGTTGACCAACCATAACACGAGTCACAAACGGTCAGAGGGGGAAACAATGCTATGGGAATATCAGTTTTCAACTAGCAAGTACAACGACCTTGATACCCCCAATTTTGCCGCGCCTCTAACTCTCTCCGCGCAGGCCTGATTCCGTGTGATCCGCGGATCATGTTCTTCTCACTACTTCCACAGCTCTACTTATATATGTAGCGGAATTACAGGACCCAAACCCCTAGCTACTGGCAATTACGCGGACCGAAGGTCTGAATCTCTGTGCACGACCCTCACCGATGAATGACACTCCGCGGTCCACTCCTTGCCACACGTGAGCCGCCACCGCGTGGCCTCTAGCTCCTCTCCGTGGAACCCTTGTTCTGTAGACGTGTGCAAGCGAAGGCACTGCCGGCTGTTCACTTCACTCGGACTTTCGGCTCTTCACGCACGCAATTCCACAGTCCGCGGACAGGACTCCAAGAGTTATGGAAGGCACGGGGGCAGTGGGATAGTGAACACCGGGAGCGGTTGAATGTCTTAGATGAATTTGGCAGAGTACATGAATGCGGTGTATTGCTCAGGGAGGCATGCAAGACTGAGCTCTCCTATGCTAGTGTCCTCCACGTCTCATCTACTTGGGACTGCGCACGGAGTGACTACACACCGTCGGTCTCATCCCTCTCAAGCTATCTCCCTTCCCTTCTACTTGGACTCCAAGCGGTACGGCTACGCCCCGCGGGTCTCGTCCTCAAACACAGCATGTCGTTTACTAACGGTCTTCTTCATCCGCTGCTGGTGCACGTGGTCTTTGTATTCTTCCTTGAATCTTCGTCTTCCGCGGTGCGTCTCCAAAGGTTCCTCCGTGATTGATGCTTCGTCACTCATGTTGATTCGGTGCTTCTCCCTTGATTGTACGGTTCCTCCGCTGACTTGCGTGCGCCTTGTCAGTAATCACGAGTTTTATCGAGGCTCGTCCTTGTTCTCTTTGTACCGCGGATTTCTCATTATTGCCTCCCACCTTTTTCCCCCTCTACTTCATGCCCTTAGCTGTAGAGAAACCGGTGCAGACACCTTGCTCCTAGATTCCGTGCTACCCTTCGCTCAACCGCGTCCGTGGGAGCCAGCGTTCTATGCGCGGATCTTAGACTGCCCAGGCCCTCTCCGCGCATGGGTCTTCCCCGCGGAGCTGCGGCTGAAGTGTGCCAGACACTGATTCCCCCAGCCCCCTCTTCTCGCAAGATTCTGCCCCAGAGTCTTTCAGCGAGTCATCCGCTTGAAGTATCTGCGGGGCCTGGGACGGTTCTGTTCCTGGCACGGTCTGCACTATTTCTCCACAGTCCCTCCCTTCCTCTGGAGCCTCTCCGCGTAATCATCGTGGAAGAAGAGTCTGCATCCTTCGCACCGTGCTTCCATCGTGGGCGCGGTGACCAGCTACTTGCATGAGGAGCAGTGTGGTGCGCTCTCATATTTCCTGCAGCTCGAGAACCGGTAGATTTTCTTGCCCTTGTTGCTCCACCCCACCTCCGCGGTGCAATGCTCATGTGCGATGTCTCCGCACTGCTCACAGTGATAGACTGTCCCTTCGAGCCGACCACCGTAGTTGTCTTCGGTGCAGGAGCGTTTGTTGGAGAACTTCCACTTGATCTTCCGCATCTTGCCACGACAACTGCTGCATGTCCAAATGCCCTCCTTCCCACGCACCCCACACTACAGGTGGCACGTTTTCTTGCACATTCCGTAAGGCTTGCCGAACACTATCAAGTCCTCTGCGCATGCCCCGCAGACTGGGGCCAAGGTGTCTTCATCATAAGACAACGAGGCCCCTTCCTCTACGGCGGCCATCCCCACGCACTTGTGGCACTGTCCCGCCCAAGCCGAACTGCCTGTAACAAGGCAACCTTGGTGGGCCAACGTGTTGCATTGGGTGCAGTGCTCACCCTTGCTGACTGCCTTGACACAGGTGGGGCAACTCTCCGCGGCTGCTCTGGGCGAGTCTTGCTCTTCCTCTTCTTCCGAGTCCAGTTCTGCCCCCTCCGCGGTTACTCGCGGTGGCTTCCATGCTCCCTGCTAACGTTCGGCTTCTCGGTGACACTGCATGCACTTCATTGGTCTACTTCGTACCCCTTTTCAGTCCGCAGCTATTCCAGGTACCTGTCACATATCTTTCGGTGACACCCTTCACAGTCGTGCACCGTCCTGCCCCATCGGTGCCCACATTGGGCACACGTTTTGCTTTCCTTCTCCTTCCGAGCCTGCTCCGCTGCCGCCACCCGTCATTCCTCCTGCCATCGCCACATGGTGGTGCCTGAGACCATATTGGGTCCTTGCCGTGTCCCTGCCTGCTCTTCCTCTTTCTCCTCCTCCTCCTCCTCTTCCTCTGGATCCCATCTTCCGCGTACATCTCCTTCTTCTAAGTCTGGGCCGGCCCCGTCACCCCCCTTTTTCTTCTGTTCCGCTTCCTTCTCCTGGACCCCGTTGAGGCAGTTCAAACACGTGCGATTTAGCCCAATGCAGCTCTTGGCCAGCCCCTGGTGCGCTGGCTGGCCACAGACGCGGAAGACGACCTTCAAGAGTGATGCCTCCGGCAGGTTTTCCCCACACACTATACAGGGGCCTGTGTAGTTGGTCAGGTCGCGGGGGCTCATGGGTGCACCTCTCCGCGGAGCAGTGGCGGGTGTCTTAGGGGTTTCTTCTCCGCTGCCTGTTCGCTGTGATCCCAACTGCTCTGGTCGTTCCGGATGTTCCTGCTGCTGTTGGCCCCCTTGCTCCTCCCTTTGCCACCTCTGCACCGCATGTACCTCCCGAGCGGATACCTCCTGGACATTGGAGCCGTCCGGCGGTTCATCTTCCTGAGGTTCTTGGCTCCATGCTTCCTCTTGTTCCGACACCTGAGTATCACACCGCTCCAACACCTCCTCCGCACGCCATCCCCTTGAGTCCTTACGTTCCGCGAGCGGGGGAAGCTCTCCACCCGTTCCTGGTATGTGTGTCTTCCAGGCCGCGGGCAGCAGGACGAACTCGGTGGCTGGGTAGCTCCGCTCACTGAACCCATCCGGCCCTTCCAGCTAGACGTTTCCAGCGTCCACGGCAGCCACGCGGTACACCTCGTGTGCCTCCTCTGTCTCACGTCCCATGCCTGGGAATAGGTGGAGGAAGACCAGGTTCCCTTCCCTGATTGGCCCGTGGTTGAGGCGTCGGTTGGCAGTGTCGCATCCGCGCCAGGCCGAGACAGAGGCGCGAAGTCGTGCCTCTGCTCTCACTACAGTTGTTTTCTGGCAACGTGTCCGGTACCACTCCTGCACCTCCTTGTCTCTCGCCATCTCCCATTCTTCCTTCGATCGGCCGCTCTGCTGTTGCTCCGGGTCTAGTGGCAGCCGCAGTGGTGGTTGCGGCATTCCCAGTGCCGCGCGCGGAGGCTGTCCAAAGAGAAGGGCGTGGGGCGAGAAGGATGTGGCGCTGCTGGGGGTGATGCTGGGGAAGTGGGCAATCTTCTTGAGGGTTTCCCCCCAGTCTCTGCCTTCCGTAGTGGCCACTGCCCGCTCTAGGACTTCGTGCAGCCGCTCGACTTGTCCCTGAGACCGGGGGCGGTACCACCCGGAATGCACGTGCTGCACGCCCCACTCCGCGAGTTCCTCGCGGAACGCCTTTGTGAACTCTGTACAGTTGTCGCTGTGCACCACGCGGCAACCGCCGAAGCGGTAGAAGATCTCCTCACGGATAAAACGGGCTGCCCGCTCTGAGGACTTTTCGGGGACGGCCATGACCCACACATACTTGGTAAAGTGGTCCACTGCTGCAATCCAGTACCGCTCCCATTGGGCACGGCGAGGGCGCGGCCCATGGAAGTCAATGATGATGCGATCCAAGGGTTCGCCGATAGGAGAGGACAAGTACATGGGCATGTCGCGCGGAGTGACTTTTTGGTGTCACTCACATGGTGCGCAGTGTTGCATCACCTCTTTTATGATTGCCACGAGGTTTGGCACATGTAGGATGGGGGATAACCACTCCTTGAGTGCCCGACACCGGAATGGTGATGACGGTGGTAGGCCTCGACCACCGCTCTTTGCATGGTGGGCGGAGGCACCCAAAGGATGTGTGGCATGGTCCGCTAGAGGTGACCGCCCTCCCATGCATACTGCTTACAGAGACGGGCGAGGTTGTCCTTCTTCCGCCGGTCGTATTCCACCTCCATCTGAGCTCCCAAGGTCTTGTACACTTTTTCCGCCTCCGCTTTCTGCTGCTCCTCGGTTGTGGCGCGGAACAAGATGTGTGCGGTCTGCCAGATCCGCCAATCCTGTGTTTCAACGGGTCCCTTCTTTCCTGTCTTTTCCGCGACAGCCTCCCCTGTCTTCCTCTTCTTCTCCTTCTGTAGTGCTGGCAACCCCTGGGCCCGCCTCGCATCTTGCTCCGCCTTCATTGCTTGAAGGCGCCGTTGATGCTCCTCGTCATAAGCAGGTCGCTCTCTATCCCAGCTGTCTGGTGCTGGGAAGAGCCGCTGGATCCCCACCGCGCGTAGTTCCCCTTCATCCCACTGGCTACACAGCCCCACCTCTGGTGGTGCCGTGTGCCGTCGACCCCGTGCTCCGCGGACCACGCCTGTCTCCGCCCCTGGCTTTTGCCCCGCCGCTGTCTCTGGGAGTCGCAGCAAGCCCAGTCCCCTTGCAATAGGCTGTTCTTCATTGGGCTCTGGTGATTCACTCAGCTCGGATATCACCACCCCCGCGGTCTTCTTTCTGGTCACAGGAACCGCGGCGCTTTCCCCTGTCCCTTTCTCTTGGTGTGCTGCTGCACCGGTGCCCCCCAGTAGAGGTTGCAAGTGAGCTGGAGCCGAGCCAGCGGGCATTGGAACATTGCGGAATACCAACATGAGCAGCTCCATGGCTTGGGCCGCGTCCCGCTGGGGTTGCATGAGCTGCGCTGGGTCCATGTTCTGCGGTGTGTCTTGGGCGGGACAGTGCTGCTTGCAGCGTTTGGTAGCGAGTGCACCAGCGGTGCTATCCTCGATGGTCCGCTTCTCTTGTCTTGGTTGGCGGGATGTCGGTGTGGTGTACACGGAGGGGACTTTTGTTTTCGTGGTTGATCTCTTCCGGAGGGTATCCGCGGCGCTGATCGAGGCTGCTTGGCGTGGGGAAGCCTGTCTGCTGGCGGTTGCTGACGCCGCGACTCTCTTGGCCACTTTCTAAAGCCTGACCTGTTTATCCCGCAGAGCCTTCGACAATGCAAGTCGGGAGGCGTCCTTCCGTGTTGTCCATCTGGTTCCAGCCGGTCTCGCTTGCGCACGCACATCTTGTCCCTGACTTCCACCTGCCGTTTGGACCGTTCCATGTTGCTCCGCTGCCTGTTCTTCTGTCGCTTGTTCAGCTGTTGGCCTCGCTGCCTCCGCTACGACTCGCCCTGTGTCCTTTGTCTCTGCCACCGCGGCCTCCACTGTCGCTCCTGCCTCCTCCAACTCTGTCTCCAGCTCCGCGACCACCTGTGTTACAGCTGCCTCTACTTCCTGCTTCTCTTCTTCTGCCCTCTACTGCCAGACAGCCTGCAGCTTACCCCTTGTCTGCGCAAGCTCAGGGGAATCGCGGAGGTATTCCTAAGCCTCTTCTATTTCTATGAGAACGCGATTCTTCTCTTCTCGACACACTTCGGCTGCTTCCCGGGCCCAGTGATGTGCTGCCTCTTCTGTTAGCTGGGTGCCCACTCCTGTCAGTGTCTTCCACAGTCCTTGTTCCACCGCGGCTATTATCCTCTGCCGCGGAGCTCCATCCAAGGTGAGCTGCCAGCACTCACTGATGGCGGCGTACCAGTTCTCGTATTGCATCACCGCATCTGTGATGCTTGCAAGTTCTGCAGTTGTGTACTGCACTCCCCATCTGGTAGTGACCAGCCCGATCAGGTATCCCCACCTACAGACTTTTGCCGCAGTTTTCCGGTCTGGTGCCTCCATCGTTCTCGCAGGCATCTGGTGGGCATGGTAGAGGGTAAGTGCCCGGGCACGTTCCTGAAGCAGATGCACGTAGCGTCGGGTGGGGTCCGCGTTCTGGTCGTTACGGACCAGGAGCCACCATTCATGGACAGTGTTCACCGCGCGGTCTGGTTGTTCCATGTCAAGAAGTGTTGCCACGCCTGCCATTCCACGGCTCGGCCGGAGGTAGAGGATGTTACAGAGCGCCAAGATGAGACGTTCCGCACCTGCTGTTTCCAGCAGTTGATCTTGTCGTCCGCGCTGGTTCAGTGCCAATGCAGTCTTGGCCGCGCCTTTCACGGCTACCTGCCATGCGTTGTTATAGAAGGAGTCCCCCATGTCCGCGCGGATTGCCTCCGGGAGCTCATCCTGCAGGTGCGTAATGACGCTGCTAACCACATCCAGTAACTGGTTTGCTCTGGGTTGATCTCCGCTATCCCCGGAGCTTTATTCCAGATAGGTCCGCGCACCTTCCATTATCGTTCTTGCACTGAGTGTGGGATGTGGTGTGCCGTGCGCCAGATTATCTCGCGAGGCTGGTGGGGAGGAAGAGTGCGCTGTTGGCGCAAAGGGGCCAGGCGGCAGTGGTGCGCTTGCGGATGCAGTTAGTACTGGCGATGCAGGGGTGGCCAGTGTCGGAGGTGCTCCTAGTGATGCTGCTGGGGTTGGTGCCGTGGGTGGTGCAGAGGAGCACGGTACCGGAGTTTCCCCAGGTGGGACCATTGGTGCTGCTGTTGTCGGGGGTGCAGAAGGGCCCGATGTTGGAGTTACTCCAGGTGAGGTTGCTGCTACTGTTGTCGAGGGTGCAGAGGGGCCCCGTGGAGCCACAGGTGTCCCAGGCGATGCGGAAGGGACTCGAGGAGCCGGAGATGTTCCAGGTAGCGCGGAAGGGTCCCGGGGGGCCGAAGATGCCCCTGGTGACGCGGGATGGCCCAAGGTTGAAGGTGCTCCAGGTGAAGCTGCTGCTGCTGCTGCTGCCGGTGGCGCATAAGGGTCCCGGGGGGCCTGAGATGCCCAAGGTGAGGCTGCCGTCATGGGTGGTACGGAGTGTCTCATTCCGGCTATGGCTCGGTTTGTGGTCTGCCGCCGGATAGGTCGCCTTGCAATGCCACCATCCCCAATGTTCGCATGCGCGGACTCTACGCTGGAGGGACGAGCCATGACAAAGGAAGTCCCGCGGTTTGCCCCCAAGCTTCGTGTGACGCGGCGAGTGAACTGAGTGCCAGAGGTGGGTGGCATGAGATCCATGGAAGACGGATCGGAGGACGGGCGAGCTGAAGTAAAAAGTGGAGTAAACGATCGAATGCCGGAGACGAAAATGAGACTGAGGATGCCAACGCCGAGCAATATATCTGCTTGGTGCGGCGCGAGCCAGTCGGCTGCGAGGAGCATGTCGTATGTGCGGACATCGCACACCTGCACAGTGTGCGGTGCATGCACATTGGCGACCTGGATGGGGAGGGCCACGATCTGGCCGATGGGTGCATCGATGGCTCCGGTGGATATGGAGAAGCGGAGCCGAGTAGGTGTGATGAGGTTGTCAAGTCGTAAGGTGCGGGCCATCCGCAACGCGATGGTGGTATGGGTGGCTCGGGTATCCACGATGGCCACAAATTTGTAGTCACAGACCCAGACGTGGCACCATGCCACGTGGACTTCAGCGGGTGCCGTCGAACCGGGTACCAGCGGTGCTGGGGCCAACGTGCATGGCACGCAGCAAGCATCCTCCCGGACGCAGGAGTGTGCTGTAACGATGGCATGAGCCACCATGCAGACACCTGTATCGCGGGTGAAGGTGCAGGAGAGGTGGATGCCAGCGGGGGAGAGAGAGGGGTTTACGGAGGAGAAGAGGTTCTGGAGATGACCCGCAGACGCAGACGAGTGGAGGAGGAAGTCGACCAGGGAAAGGGGGTGACGCGTATCAAGGAGAGGGGAGGTAGAGGGCGCGGGAGACAGCGTCGGAGGGGCGGTGACAACTGCCACGGCAGAGGGAGTCCGGCGTGATTGTGGTAGTACATAGTGGGGGGGAAGATGTGGCGTGATTTCCTCGAGCGTCCAACCGTGGATGGTGGGATTGAAACGGAAGGCAAGCTTGAGCCCTGTGGGATGGAGAGCTGGAAGAGTCTCCGTGGTGCCAATGGACTCGGCTGGTTCCAGCTCGGACAAGAGTTGGTATACAATCGTAGATTCCTTATCCGTGAATTCTCGAGCGACGCCCTCCCACTGAAGTTTAGTTTATGCTGGGAGAGGAGCAGCTATAGGGAGGTGCACAGGGCTGTTTTGCGGGTCCCCGGAGTCAGGCCATTCCTCACGAGGGAGGCGGCTAAGAGCATCCGCGTTTCGATTTGCGAGCGCGGGCTAGTACCTGATTTTCAAGTTATAGCCCTGCAGGAGGAGAGCCCATTTGGCCAAGATTCCCTCATGGTTCTGTGTTGTGAGGAGCCATTGCAGCGCTTGGTGATCGGTCAGGACAGTAAAAGGTTTGCCGTTCTTGATGTAGTCGTGGAAGTGTTGGAGTGCCCATAGCACAGCCAAGTACTCGCCCTTCACTGGTGGGTAGTTCCGCTTACCGTCCGTGAGAGCACGACTGGCGTTTGCAATCACCCGCTGGACTGGTTCCTGGATCGACTGCGACAGTATGGCGTCGAGGCCGTCCCGGGACCAGTCAGTAGTGATGGAGAAGGGAAGGTTGAAATCAGGAAACTCAAGCATGGGCGCGGTGACCAGGTGATGCTTGATTTCCGCCCAGGCAGCGGCACACTCCGGCATCCATTCAAATGGGACGTCCTGATGGGTGAGGTGATGCAGTGGGCGGATGATGCGGGCATGGTCGCGGACAAACTTGCGGTAGAAAGAGACAAAGACAGTAAATATTTTCACCTGTCCCGCACTAGAGGGTTGTCGCAACTCCTGCACGGCCGCGATCTTTGCGGAATCAATTTTGATGCCATCGGTACTCATGACGAACTCCAAAAATTCCATTTCCGCGGTACCAATGGAACACTTGGCGGCCTTGAGCTTGAGGTTGGCAGTGCGGAGAGCCGAGAAGATGGTGGAGAGGGAAGATAAGAGGTCCGCGAAATTATGAGCCGCGACCATGATGTCGTCAATGTAGTAGCTCACATTGGGAATACCGCGGAGAGTGGAATCCATGACGCGCTGGAATGTGGCGCTAGCATTGCGGAGACCGAAGGGCGTACGTGTAAAGGCGTAGAGTCCCTCGGGAGTGACGAAAGCCGTCTTGACAATGGAATCTGGATGCATGGGGACGGCGTGGAAGGCTGCCTTGACATCGAGTTTCGCGAACCATCCGCGTCCCTGCTGGCGCTCCTCGATGTTGACAATCAGCGGCATGGGATATGCGTCTTCTTCCGTGACGCGGTTGAGGTCTCGGAAGTCCACATAGAAGCGTTTGGATCCGTCCGGTTTGCCGACAATGACCAGATTGGCTCGCCAGGGACTGACAATGGGGACTGTTACGCCCTGCGCTTTCAATTCCGCGTGGCCTTCGTTGATGATCTGTTCTTGGTCAGGGAGGAATCGGTGGACTTTCTCTTTGACCGCGGCATCCATTGGTTCGTGAAGAGAACCCACCTGCATGGGCAGGCCCCGGACTTCTCCGTCCCCATGATTCATCCCTCCTGTGGAATTGCTGAACAGTCGGCGCGTTGGAAGGATGCCGTCTGTCCATCCAACGAGGCACAGGACGTAGAGTGCCACAGTAGTGTGCGTTACCCCTGTGTCGATGATAGCGAGGAACTTGCGGCCGCAGATCCAAATCAAGTAACAGACAACTTTGTAGTGGCGGTCATCGCGGCGAGGTGGTTCCAGAGGCTCTGGTGCCCAGTCCCAATCCATCTCCTCTATGGTCAGTCCCTGTAGAGCCTCCGCCATGACTCGTCGGGTGTTCTGAGTGCCGTGTGGCAGAGTGGTACAGGTGAGGGAGATGCCGACGGTCTGGAGGCGATGGTTGGCTTGGGTGAACTCTTCTCTGAGCTGCGGAGCCAGCTCGGGATGAAGTCGGAGGAAATCCAAGAAGTTTACGGAGGCGATGGGAGTGATGAAGAGTTTGTCCACCGGATCTGTGGACTCTGCCGCAAGGACGGGAGTATAGTAGGGCCCCGACAAGGTATTTGCAGAAGCTGGAACTTTCGTAGGTGCGGGATCCGTAGTTCGTCGCTTTTCTGGAGGTCGCACGGAACGGGCAGTGACGGCCTCCTGCAGTCGGGCCTCAACAGCTTCTGCCCGTCGCCGCAGATCACTCTGGAGTTGTGCAGCCTCCTGCAGGTCCCATCCGCGGAGCTTGAGACGACAGGCTCGTGTAATGAGCTCCCTTTCCTCAGGTGTGGGTGTCACCTCCGTGCTTTCATCCTCCGCCATAGGCAAGCCCAGTTTTACATTGCGGGCACCGGCCGTGGGGTTTGGCGACGGGTTCGGCAAGATACCCTGGCCTGTCCCCTAGGTCGCCTGGTCTTGTCCACTGGGGGGCGGATGCGGTTGCTGTTGCTGCTGCTGCTGTTGCCTCTGATGCTGCTGTTGCTGACCCGGCCACGTCTGGTTATATTAATACTGCCACTGCTGGACCATGAGATCCTGGGATACTGGGTCAAGGCGCGGAGCTACTTGTCGTTTACGAGGGCAATCCCGGGCAATGTGTTCCAGGCTCTGGCACGTGTAGCAAGCTCTCGGCTTTTGCTGATTCGGGGGCAGGGTCTGGGAAGGGGAGGGTGCATGAGTCTCACCGCCCTGAAATTGCCTGGTGGACCGCTGTCTGGTGAAAATAGATGTGGCGTCCCGCACCGTGTCTTGGAGGGAATGATAATGGTCAGCAATCATGAGGCTGCTAATTTCATCAGAAAGTGCGCAGATGAGGTTCTGTAGTAGGACCCAAAGCGGCAGGCCTTCCCCTTGTGGGCTTTTGGCCACAGAGGCCCAGGTCAGGAACCGGTCCAGAAATCTGCAGATATCGTCATCCTTGCACATAACCTCCTTTTCAATCTTCCGCAGTGCTTCTTCCTTTGTCAGGTGCTTGAAGCGCTCGATGAGGGCATTGCCAAAGTCCTCGAAATAAGGGGAAGGCACCCGCGCGTTATATCAGTCAGCTGCAGCCCCCTGGAGGTGAAGTTTTGCGGTGGCGAGGCAGAGATCAGGCGCAATTATGCCGATGCTAGCATAGAGGATAATTTGTTTGAGCCAGACCCAGGGATCCTCCTCCGGGGCACCCTTGAAGGAGTCCAACCGCGGGATGTTGGCAGGTTCAGAACGGATGTATTGCAACTGCGGAACGGTGCTGCGGTTAGTCGTCAACGCAGTCACAGCACGTGACGGTGGAATGGTTGCAGGCGGGACCGCGGAGTATCGCATTGGGGGGTTTAGTGTCTGTGGCTGTCCAGCGAGCATGGGAAAGCCTGGCTGCATGGGTTGGGGAAGCATGTACCAAGAAGGAGGCACTGATGCGGTAGCGGTATAAGGTGTAGAGAAGAATGCCGTCCCAGGGGGCGGAGCCTGGGTCCCGGGCAGCGATGGCATCATCTGGGGTACCCAATACGTCTGGTTGACAGGAATTGCCGCCGCGGAATAGGGCTGAGCCGCTGGTCCCATGCTGGCAGTCAGGGCTGCTACCGTCCCCGCAGAGTGTTGTGTCCCATGTGTCAGCTGTGGTAACAGGTGCGAGTGGCTCTGCATTATCGGTGGCGGATGTGGCATTGGTGGTGGTGCTCCCGTGGGCACTGCCCCAACCAGTTGCTGATCGGGAATTTGTTCATGGGCAATCGCTGGCGGCTGCGGCGGTGCGCTGGCCACGAGTGTCGATAGTGTCATCCCCACCTTTGCCATGCCCACGAACTGCTGGTGTTGTGTTGCCCATAGGGGCGGAGCGGGAGGCTGGATTATGGTGTTCGTTTGCGTCATACCCCCAAGCGTCTGCTGCTGATGGGTCGTTGGTTGAGTCCCCGCTGGTGGCGCTAGCGCTGGGACTCCCTGGTGGGTAACGCACATACCCTGAGTCCCTGGCTGTGTCGTCCGTGCAGGGGGCTGAACTGACACCCCTACTTGCGGCACGGGCTGCCAAGGTTGTTGGGTTAGTGGTCCTGGTGCCGGCAGTGCTCCTGCTTGCATCGCACTAGTTACTGCCTGGGATGGGTACACCTCCTGCTGCGGTGGCGCTCTTGGTATGGCCTATGAGGGTACTCCCATCACTAGTGTACTCATGCTCAGCTGCGGAGGCTTCTGCTGCAACGCTGGGCCGGACTGCGGCAGCCCTCCTACCTGGCCGACTCCCAGAGACTGCTGCACCAAGTGCATCGGCAGTTGAGAGGGTGCAACGGATTCCACCGTCGTCGTTCCCACAGGCGCGGAAGGTTGATTCGCCGGTGGCTGGTTCACCGACAACAGCGCGGATCCTGATGTTTGTGAGGGCCCCGGCATCCCTAGCAGCTCGCCTCTCGGGTGGAACGTTGGTGGGGTCGCCTGCTGCTGCTGTGATCCCGTCACAGGCGGTCCCGTCGCCATACCTCCTAAAACCGTCCTTGCCACCTGCCGTGGCACAATGGAATCCAGAGGCATCCTATGTGCGGGAGCCAGTGGTCCCGTCTGCTGCAAGTCCGTCACTGGCCGCTGGTCATCCACTACTGGGTTGTCGGTGGTTTCCGCTTCCTTGGGTTTCTGTGGTAACGTTTGCGGATGTGCTGTCAGGCATGCGTGGTGCGCCGCTATGCCGCCAGCCACCGTCGGCTGCTGCCCGCCACGACGCTGGTAGGCCAATCCGCGATAGGCTTTGAGTCCTCCACCATCGGAGTGTTGCTCCGATGATGGTTGGGGGTCGGAAACCCACGGTAGTGCCGCAGCCACGGCCTCCTTTCCCTACGACTCGTGCTAAGATAGGCTGGGTCCGCGGCTGCCATGGTCGGAGACTATCTCCACTTCCACACGGTCGCCCAGAGCATTCATGATGTGACGCCAGTGCAGCTGCTCCAGCCACTCGTTCACCCGACGATGTTGGGCGAGTAGATCCCCACCTAGTGAGGAGCTGACTGGGGTGCGCGACAACACCGACGAGGAGTTCTGGACGTCCTTGTAGCTGGTGGCTCGGCGCGGCAAGAAGCACCGCACGGATGACTGCTGCTGCCGTCTCCTGCAATCTTGATGCACAAAACAAGCTGCCGACATCAATGACTGATCTGAAGGTTACGCGCAGTTCCGCTAAACAAAGAGCAAGGAACTTTCCACGCTCACCGCACTGTGATAGTGATACTCCCAATTTTGCCGCGCCTCAAACTCTTTCCGCGCAGGCCTGATTCCGCGTGATCCGCGCATCATGCACTTCTCACTACTACCACAACTCTACTTAGATATGTAGCGGAATTACAGGACCCCAACCCCTAGCTACTGGCAATTCCGCGGACCGAAGGTCTGAATCTCTGTGCACGAACCTCACCGATGAATGACACTCCGCGGTCCACTCCTTGCCGCACGTGAGCTGCCACCGCCTGGCTTCCAGCTCCTCTCCGCGAAACCCTTGTTCCGCGGACGTGTCCAAGCGAAGGCACCGCCAACAGTTCATTTCACTCGGACTTTCGGCTCTTCACGCACGCAACTCCGCAGTCTGCGGACAGGACTCCAAGAGTTATGGAAGGCACTGGGGCAGTGGGATAGTGAACGCCGGGAGCGGTTGAATGTCTTAGATGAATTTGGCAGAGTACATGAATGCGGAGTATTGCTCAGGGAGGCATGCAAGACTGAGCTCTCCTGTGCTAGTATCCTCTATGTCTTATCTACTTGGGACTCCACACGGTGTGACTACACACCGTCAGTCTCATCCCTCTCAAGCCATCTCCCTTCCCTTCTACTTGGACTCCACGCGGTGCGGCTACGCCCCGCGGGTCTCGTCCTCAAGCACAGCATGTCCTTTACTAACAATTTTCTTCATCCGCGGCTCGTGCACGCGGTCTTCGTATTCTTCCTTGAATCTCCGTCTTCCGCGGTGCGTCTCCAGATGTTCCTCTTTGATTGATGCTTGGTAACTCATGTTGATTGGGTGTTTCTCCCCTATTTGTGCAGTTCTTCCGCAGACTTGCCTGCGCCTTGTCACTCATCAGGAGTTTTCCCCCGGCTCATCCTTGTTCTCTTTGTACCGTAGATTTCTCATTATTGCCTGCTGCCTTTTCCCCCTCTACTACATGCCCTTAGCTGTAGAGAAACCGCTGCAGACACCCTGCCCCTAGATTCCGCGCTACCCTTCGCTCAACCGCGTCCGCAGGAGCCAGCGTTCTGTGCGCAGATCTTAGCCTGCCCAGGCCCTCTCCTTGGATGGGACTTCCCCGCGGAGCTGCGGCTGAAGTGTCCCAGACAGACCTTCAATCAGTACTAGCACGGTGTGGCTACCATGCACAATGACCGACCAAAGTAGGCATATGTACTGCCTTTCACCAAAGAAATCCGCTGTGTGTGGTCAACGTTGACAACTCGTAGTACGAGTCACAAATGGTCAGAGGGTGATGCAATGGTTTGGGAACACCAGGTATCGACTAGCAAGCACAAGGACCTTCAATAAGTAGTGGCACGGTATGGATACTATGCACGATGACCAACCAAAGTAGGCATATGTCACTCACCATGACCAAATAATGTCACTGAGTGTGGTAAACTTTGACAACTCATAACACGAGTCACAAATGGTCAGAGTGGAAGATAATGGTTTCTAGATACTACTTATGGACTAGCAAGTACAAATTCATTCAATGTGTAGTGGCACAGTGTTGCTACAATATACGGTGACCAACCAAACTATGCATATGTTACTGACCATGAACAAAGAATTTCAGTTCATGTGGTCAATGTTGACAACTCGAGTCACAGATAGTCAAAGGGGGGTAACACTGGTTTGGGAACACTAGCTCTCAACTAGAAAGCACAAAGACCTTCAATACATAGTGACACGGTGTGGTAACCATGTACAGTGAAAACCCAAAGTAGGCATCTGTCACTAACCATGACCAACCAAAGTTCACTGTGTTTGGTCAACGTTGAAAACTCATAGCACGAGTCAAAAATGGTCAGAGGGGGAAACAATGGGCTGGGAACACTAGTTATCAACTAGCAAGTAGAAAGACCTTCAACAAGTACTGGCACGGTGTGGCTAGCATGCACAGTGACCAGCCAAAGGATGCATACGTCACCGAATATGACCGTAGAAGTCCACCATGTATGGTCAACATTGACAACTCATAACACGAGTCACAAATGGTCTGAGGGAGAGACAATGGTTTTGGAACCCTATGTATCAACTAGAAAGGAAAAAGAACTTCAATACGTAGTGGCACGGTGTGGCTACTATGCACTCCAAACAACCAAGCTAGGCATATGTCACTTACCATGACCAAAGAATTTCAATATGGGTGGTCCACGTTCACCAACCATAACACGAGTCACAAAACGGTCAGAGGGGGAAACAATGCTCCGGGAATATCATTTCTCAACTAGCAAATTAACGACCTTCAATCAATAGTAGCACGGTGTGGCTACCATGCACAATGACCGACCAAAGTCGGCATATGTACTGCCTTTGACCAAAGAAATCCGATGTGTGTGGTCACGTTGACAACTCATAATACGAGTCAAAAATGGTCAGAGGGTGAGACAGTGGTTTGGGAACACCATGTATCAACAAGCAAGCACAAGGACCTTCAATAAGTAGTGGCATGGTGTGGATACCATGCACGATGACCAACCAAAGTAGGCATATGTCACTGACCATGACCAAAGAATGTCAACATGTGTGGTAAACTTTGACAACTCATAACACGAGTCACAAATGGTCAGAGTGGAATACAATGGGTTGTGAATACTAGTTATCGAGTAGCAAGTACAAATATCTTCAATATGTAGTGGCACAGGTTGGCTACCATGCACAGTGACCAACCAAGGTATGCATATGTCACTGACCATGACCAACGAATTTCACTTCATGTGGTCAACGTTGACAACTCACAACACGAGTCACAGATAGTCAAAGGGGGATACCAATGGTTTGGAAACACTAGTTATCAACTAGAAAGCACAAATACCTTCAATACATAGTGACACGGCGTGGTAGGCAAGTACAGTGAAAACCCAAAGTAGGCATATGTAACTAACCATGACCAAACAAATTTCACAATGTTTGGTCAATGTTGAAAACTCATAACACGAGTCATAAATGGTCATAGCGGGAAACAATGGGTTGGGAACACTAGTTATCAACTAGCAAGTAGAAAGACCTTCAAGAAGTAGTAACACGGTGGGGCTAGCGTGCACAATGACCAACCAAAGGATGCATACATCACTGACTATGACCGTAGAAGTCCACCATGTATGGTCAACATTGACAACTCATAACACGAGTCACAAATGGTCAGAGGGAGAGACAATGGTTTGGGAACCTTATGTATCCACTAGAAAGGAAAAAGAACTTCAATACGTAGTGGCACGGTGTGGCTACTATGCACACCAAACACCCAAACTTGGCATATGTCACTGACCATGACCAAAGAATTTCAATATGGGTGGTCAACGTTCACCAACCACAACAGGAGTCACAAACGGTCAGAGGGGGGAACAATGGTCTGGAAATATCAGTTATCGACTACCAATTACAACGACCTTCCATGAGTAGTAGCACGGTGTGGCTACCATGCACAATGACCGACCAAAGTAGGCATGTGTACTGCCTTTGATCAAAGAAATCAGCTGTGTTTGGACAACATTGACAACTCATAATACGAGTCACAAATGGTCAGAAGGGGAAACAATGGTTTGGGACCACCAGGTATCAACTAGCAAGCACAAGGACCTTCAGTAAGCTGTGGCACCATGTGGATACCATGCACGATTACCAACCAAAGTAGGCATATGTCACTGACCATGACCAAATAATGTCACTATGTGTGGTAAACTTTGGCAACTCATAACACGAGTCACAAATGGTCAGAGTGGAAGACAATGGTTTGTGAATACAAGTTATCGAGTAGCAAGTACAAATACCTTCAATATGTAGTGGCACACTGTCGCTACCATGCACAGTGACCAACCAACGTATGCATATGCCACTGGCCATGACCAACGAATTTCACTTCATGTGGTCAACGTTGACAACTGACAACACGAGTCACAGATAGTCAAAGGGGGATACCAATGGTTTGGGAACACTAGCTATTAACTAGAAAGAACAAAGACCTTCAATACGTAGTGATACATTGTGGTAACCATGTAGAATGACAAACCAAAGTAGGCATATGTCACCGACCATGACCAAAAGAATTTCACAGTGTGTGGTCAACATTGAAAACTCATAGCACGAGTCACAAATGGTCAGAGGGGGAAACAATGGGTTGGAAACACTAGTTATCAACTAGAAACTACAAATACCTTCAACAAGTAGTGGCACGGTGTCGCTAGCGTGCACAGTGACCAACCAAAGGATGCATACCTCACTGACTATGATCGAAGAAGTCCACTATGCGTGGTCAACAATGAAAACTAATAACACGAGTCACAAATGGTCCGAGGGAGAGACAATGGTTTGGGAACCCTATGTATGGACTAGAAAGAGTAAAGAACTTCAATACGTAGTGGCACGGTGTGGCTACTATGCACACCGAACAACCAAACGAGGCATATGTCACTATCCATGAGCAAGAAGTTCAATATGGGTGGTCAACATTGTCCAACCATAACACGAGTCACAAAGGGTCAGAGGGGGAAACAATGCTATGGGAATATCAGTTCTACCCTATCAAGTAAAACAACCTTCAATCAGTAGTAGCAGGGTGTGGATACCATGCACAATGACAGACCAAAGTATGCATATGTACTGCCTGTGACCAATGAAATCCGCTGTGTGTGGTCAGCGTTGACAGCTCATAATACGAGTCACAAATGGTCAAAAGGTGAGACACTGGTTTGGGAACACCAGATATCAACTAGCAAGCACAAGGACCTTCAATAAGTAGTGGCACGGTGTGGATACCATGCACGATGACCAACCAAAGTAGGCATATGTCACTGACCATGACCAAATAATGTCACTAAATGTGGTAAACTTTGACAACTCATAACACGAGTCACAAATCGTCAGAGTGGAGGACAATGGTTTCTAAATACTAGTTATCTACTAGCAAGTACAAACACCTTCAATATGTAGTGGCACAGTGTGGCTACAATGCACAGTGACCAACCAAAGTATGAATATGTCACTGACCATGAACAAGGAATTTCACTTCATGTGGTCAACGTTGACAACTCACAACACGGGTCATAGATAGTCAGAGGGGGTACCAATGGATTCGAAAGACTAGTTATCAACTAGACAGCACAAAGACATTCAATACGTATAGATACATCGTGGTAATCATGTATAATGACCAACCAAATTAGGCATATGTCACTAACCATGACCAAACAAATTTCACAGTGTTTGGTCAACGTTGAAAACTCATAGCACGAGTCACAAATGGTCAGAGGCAGAAACAATGGATTGGGAACACTAATTATCAGCTAGCAAGTAGAAAGACTATGAACACGTAGTGGCACGGTGTGGCCAGCGTGCATAGTGACCAACCAAAGGATGCATACGTCACTGACTATGACCATAGAAGTCCACCATGTATGGTCAACACTGACAACTAATAACACGAGTCACAAATGGTCAGAGGGATAGTCAATGGTTTGGGAACCCTTTGTATTGACTAGAAAGGGAAAATAATTTTAATACGTAGTGGCACGGTGTGGCTACTATGCACACCAAACACCCAAACTAGGCATATGTCACTGACCATGACCAAAGAATTTCAATATGGGTGGTCAACGTTGACCAACCATAACACGAGTCACAAACGGTCAGAGGAAGAAACAATGCTATGGGAATATCAGTTCTCAACTAGCAAGTACAACGACCTTCAATCAGTAGTAGCACGGTGTGGCTACCATGCACAATGACCGTCCAAAGTAGGCATATGTACTGCCTTTGACCAAACAAATTTGCTGTGTGTGCTCAGCGTTGAAAACTCATAATACGAGTCACAAATGGTCAGAGGGTGAGAAAGTGGTTTGGGAACACCAGGTATCAACTAGCAAGCACAAGGACCTTCAAAACGTAGTGGCACGGTGTGGATACCATGCAAGATGACCAACCAAAGTAGGCATATGTCACTGACCATGACCAAATAATGTCACTAAGTGTGGTAAAATTTGACAACTCATAACACGAGTCACAAGTGGTCAGAGTGGAAGACAATGGTTTGTGAATACTGGTTATCGAGTAGCAAGTTCAAATAACTTCAATATGTAGTGGCACAGTGTGGCTACCATGCACAGTGATCAACCAACGTATGCATATGTCACTGACCATGACCAACGAATTTCACTTCATGTGGTCAACGTTGACAACTCACAACACGAGTCACAGATAGTCAAAGGGGGAGACCAATGGTTTGGGAACACTAGCTATCAACTAGAAAGCACAAAGACCTTCAATACATAGTGACACCGCGTGGTAACCATGTACAGTGAAAATCCAAAGTAGGCATATGTCACTGACCATGACCAAACAAATTTCACAATATTTGCTCAACGTTGAAAACTCATAACACGAGTCACAAATGGGCAGAGAGGGAAACAATGGGTTGGAAACACTAGTTATCAACTAGCAAGGAGAAAGACCTTCAACAAGTAGTGGCACGGTGTGGCTAGCGTGCACAGTGACCAACCAAAGGATGCATACGTCATTGACTATGACTGTAGAAGTCCACCATGTATGGTCAACATTGACAACTCATAACACAAGTCACAAATAGTCAGAGGGAGAGACAATGGTTTGGGAACCCTATGTATCAACTAGAAAGGAAAATTAAGTTCAATACGTAGTGGCATGGTGTGGTTACTATGCACACCAAACACCCAAACTAGGCATATGTCACTGACCATGACCAAAAAATTTCAATATGGGTGGTCAACGTTCACCAACCATAACAGGAGTCACAAACGGTCAGAGGGGGGAACAATGGTCTGGGAATATCAGTTCTCAACTAGCAATTACAACGACCTTCAATGAGTAGTAGCACCGTGTAACTACCATGCACAATGACCGACCAAAGTAGGCATATGTACTGCCTTTGACCAAAGAAATCCGCTGTGTGTGGTCAACGTTGACAATTCATAATACGAGTCACAAATGGTCACAAGGGAAAACAATGGTTTGGGAACACCAGATATCATCTAACAAGCACAAGGACCTCCAATAAGTTGTGGCACGGTGTGGATACCATGCACGATGACCAACCAAAGTAGGCATATGTCACTGACCATGACCAAATAATGTCACCATGTGTGGTAAACTTTGACAACTCATAACACAAGTCACAAATGGCCAGAGTGGAAGATAATGGTTTCTAAATACTAGTTATCTACTAGCAAGTACAAATACCTTCAATATATAGTGGCACAGTGTGGCTACAATGCACAGTGACCAACCAAAGTATGAATATGTCACTGACCATGACCAAGGAATTTCACTTCATGTGGTCAATGTTGACAACTCACAATACGGGTCATAGATAGTCGGAGGGGGTAACAATGGTTTGGGAAGACTAGCTATCAACTAGACAGCTCAAAGACATTCAATACGTAGTGATACATCGTGGTAACCATGTAGAATGACCAACCAAAGTAGGCATATGTCACGCACCATGACCAAACAAATTTAACAGTGTTTGGTCAACGTTGAAAACTCATAACACGAGTCACAAATGGTCAGAGGGGGAAACAATGGGTTGGGAACACTAGTTATTAACTAACAAGTACAAAGACCTTCAACACGTAGTGGCACGGTGTGGCTAGCGTGCACAGTGACCAACCAAATGATGCATACGTCACTAACTATGACCGTAGAAGTCCACCATGTATGGTCAACATTGACAACTCATAACACGATTCAAAAATGGTCAGAGGGAGAGACAATGGTTTGGGAACCCTACGTATTTACTAGAAAGGAAAAACAACTTCAATACGTAGTGGCACGGTGTGGCTACTATGCACACCAAACACCCAAACTAGGCATATGTCACTGACCATGACCAAAGATTTTCAACATGGGTGGTCAACGTTGACCAACCATAACACGAGTTACAAATGGTCAGAGGGGGAAACAATGCTATGGGAATATCAGTTATCAACGAGCAAGTACAACGACCTTCAATCAGTGGTGGCACGGTGTGGCGACCATGCACAATGACCGACCAAAGTATGCATATGTAGTGCCTTTGACCAAAGAAATCCGCTGTGTGTGGACAACGTTGACAACTCATAATACAAGTCACAAATGGTCAGAGGGTGAGACAGTGGTTTGGGAACACCAGGTATCAACTTGCAAGCACAAGGACCTTGAATAAGTAGTGGCACGGTGTGGATACCATGCACGATGACCAACCAAAGTAGGCATATGTCACTGGCCATGACCAAATAATGTCACTAAGTGTGGTAAAATTTGACAACTCATAACACGAGTGACAAATGGTCAGAGTGGAATACAATGGGTTGTGAATACTAGTTATCAAGTAGCAAGTACAAATATCTTCAATATGCAGTGGCACAGTGTGGCTACCATGCACAGTGACCAACCAACGTATGCATATGTCACTGACCATGACCAACGAATTTCAGTTCATGTGGTCAACATTGACAACTCACAACACGAGTCACAGATAGTCAAAGGGGGATACCAATGGTTTGGGAACACTAGTTATCAACTAGAAATCACAAAGACCTTCAATACATAGTGACACGGCGTGGTAAGCAAGTACAGTGAAAACCCAAAGTAGGCATATGTCACTAACCATGACCAAACAAATTTCACAGTGTTTGGTCAAGGTTGAGAACTCATGACACGAGTCACAAATGGTTATAGGGGGGAACAATGGGTTGGGAACACTAGTTATCAACTAGCAAGTAGAAAGACCTTCAAGAAGTAGTAACACGGTGTGGCTAGCGTGCACAGTGACCAACCAAAGGATGCATACGTCATTGACTTTGACCGAAGAAGTCCATTCTGTGTGGTCAACATTACACGAGTAAAAACATGGTCAGAGGGAGAGACAATGGTTTGGGAAGACTAGCTATCAACTAGAAAGCACAAAGACCTTCAATACATAGTGACACCGCAAGTTAACCATGTACAGTGACAACCCAAAGTAGGCATATGTACTGCCTTTGACCAAAGAAATCCGCTGTGTGTGGTCAGCGTTGGCAGCTCATAATACGAGTCACAAATGGTAAGAAGGTGAGACACTGGTTTGGGAACGCCAGGTATCAACTAGCAAGCACAAGGACCTTCAAACCGTAGTGGCACGGTGTGGTTAGCGTGCACAGTGACCATCCAAAGGATGCATACGTCATTGACTTTGACCGAAGAAGTCCATTCTGTGTGGTCAACATTACACGAGTAAAAACATGGTCAGAGGGAGAGACAATGGTTTGGGAAGACTAGCTATCAACTAGAAAGCACAAAGACCTTCAATACATAGTGACACCGCAAGTTAACCATGTACAGTGACAACCCAAAGTAGGCATATGTACTGCCTTTGACCAAAGAAATCCGCTGTGTGTGGTCAGCGTTGGCAGCTCATAATACGAGTCACAAATGGTAAGAAGGTGAGACACTGGTTTGGGAACGCCAGGTATCAACTAGCAAGCACAAGGACCTTCAAACCGTAGTGGCACGGTGTGGTTAGCGTGCACAGTGACCATCCAAAGGATGCATACGTCATTGACTTTGACCGAAGAAGTCCATTCTGTGTGGTCAACATTACACGAGTAAAAACATGGTCAGAGGGAGAGACAATGGTTTGGGAAGACTAGCTATCAACTAGAAAGCACAAAGACCTTCAATACATAGTGACACCGCAAGTTAACCATGTACAGTGACAACCCAAAGTAGGCATATGTACTGCCTTTGACCAAAGAAATCCGCTGTGTGTGGTCAGCGTTGGCAGCTCATAATACGAGTCACAAATGGTAAGAAGGTGAGACACTGGTTTGGGAACGCCAGGTATCAACTAGCAAGCACAAGGACCTTCAAACCGTAGTGGCACGGTGTGGTTAGCGTGCACAGTGACCATCCAAAGGATGCATACGTCATTGACTTTGACCGAAGAAGTCCATTCTGTGTGGTCAACATTACACGAGTAAAAACATGGTCAGAGGGAGAGACAATGGTTTGGGAAGACTAGCTATCAACTAGAAAGCACAAAGACCTTCAATACATAGTGACACCGCAAGTTAACCATGTACAGTGACAACCCAAAGTAGGCATATGTACTGCCTTTGACCAAAGAAATCCGCTGTGTGTGGTCAGCGTTGGCAGCTCATAATACGAGTCACAAATGGTAAGAAGGTGAGACACTGGTTTGGGAACGCCAGGTATCAACTAGCAAGCACAAGGACCTTCAAACCGTAGTGGCACGGTGTGGTTAGCGTGCACAGTGACCATCCAAAGGATGCATACGTCATTGACTTTGACCGAAGAAGTCCATTCTGTGTGGTCAACATTACACGAGTAAAAACATGGTCAGAGGGAGAGACAATGGTTTGGGAAGACTAGCTATCAACTAGAAAGCACAAAGACCTTCAATACATAGTGACACCGCAAGTTAACCATGTACAGTGACAACCCAAAGTAGGCATATGTACTGCCTTTGACCAAAGAAATCCGCTGTGTGTGGTCAGCGTTGGCAGCTCATAATACGAGTCACAAATGGTAAGAAGGTGAGACACTGGTTTGGGAACGCCAGGTATCAACTAGCAAGCACAAGGACCTTCAAACCGTAGTGGCACGGTGTGGTTAGCGTGCACAGTGACCATCCAAAGGATGCATACGTCATTGACTTTGACCGAAGAAGTCCATTCTGTGTGGTCAACATTACACGAGTAAAAACATGGTCAGAGGGAGAGACAATGGTTTGGGAAGACTAGCTATCAACTAGAAAGCACAAAGACCTTCAATACATAGTGACACCGCAAGTTAACCATGTACAGTGACAACCCAAAGTAGGCATATGTACTGCCTTTGACCAAAGAAATCCGCTGTGTGTGGTCAGCGTTGGCAGCTCATAATACGAGTCACAAATGGTAAGAAGGTGAGACACTGGTTTGGGAACGCCAGGTATCAACTAGCAAGCACAAGGACCTTCAAACCGTAGTGGCACGGTGTGGTTAGCGTGCACAGTGACCATCCAAAGGATGCATACGTCATTGACTTTGACCGAAGAAGTCCATTCTGTGTGGTCAACATTACACGAGTAAAAACATGGTCAGAGGGAGAGACAATGGTTTGGGAAGACTAGCTATCAACTAGAAAGCACAAAGACCTTCAATACATAGTGACACCGCAAGTTAACCATGTACAGTGACAACCCAAAGTAGGCATATGTACTGCCTTTGACCAAAGAAATCCGCTGTGTGTGGTCAGCGTTGGCAGCTCATAATACGAGTCACAAATGGTAAGAAGGTGAGACACTGGTTTGGGAACGCCAGGTATCAACTAGCAAGCACAAGGACCTTCAAACCGTAGTGGCACGGTGTGGTTAGCGTGCACAGTGACCATCCAAAGGATGCATACGTCATTGACTTTGACCGAAGAAGTCCATTCTGTGTGGTCAACATTACACGAGTAAAAACATGGTCAGAGGGAGAGACAATGGTTTGGGAAGACTAGCTATCAACTAGAAAGCACAAAGACCTTCAATACATAGTGACACCGCAAGTTAACCATGTACAGTGACAACCCAAAGTAGGCATATGTACTGCCTTTGACCAAAGAAATCCGCTGTGTGTGGTCAGCGTTGGCAGCTCATAATACGAGTCACAAATGGTAAGAAGGTGAGACACTGGTTTGGGAACGCCAGGTATCAACTAGCAAGCACAAGGACCTTCAAACCGTAGTGGCACGGTGTGGTTAGCGTGCACAGTGACCATCCAAAGGATGCATACGTCATTGACTTTGACCGAAGAAGTCCATTCTGTGTGGTCAACATTACACGAGTAAAAACATGGTCAGAGGGAGAGACAATGGTTTGGGAAGACTAGCTATCAACTAGAAAGCACAAAGACCTTCAATACATAGTGACACCGCAAGTTAACCATGTACAGTGACAACCCAAAGTAGGCATATGTACTGCCTTTGACCAAAGAAATCCGCTGTGTGTGGTCAGCGTTGGCAGCTCATAATACGAGTCACAAATGGTAAGAAGGTGAGACACTGGTTTGGGAACGCCAGGTATCAACTAGCAAGCACAAGGACCTTCAAACCGTAGTGGCACGGTGTGGTTAGCGTGCACAGTGACCATCCAAAGGATGCATACGTCATTGACTTTGACCGAAGAAGTCCATTCTGTGTGGTCAACATTACACGAGTAAAAACATGGTCAGAGGGAGAGACAATGGTTTGGGAAGACTAGCTATCAACTAGAAAGCACAAAGACCTTCAATACATAGTGACACCGCAAGTTAACCATGTACAGTGACAACCCAAAGTAGGCATATGTACTGCCTTTGACCAAAGAAATCCGCTGTGTGTGGTCAGCGTTGGCAGCTCATAATACGAGTCACAAATGGTAAGAAGGTGAGACACTGGTTTGGGAACGCCAGGTATCAACTAGCAAGCACAAGGACCTTCAAACCGTAGTGGCACGGTGTGGTTAGCGTGCACAGTGACCATCCAAAGGATGCATACGTCATTGACTTTGACCGAAGAAGTCCATTCTGTGTGGTCAACATTACACGAGTAAAAACATGGTCAGAGGGAGAGACAATGGTTTGGGAAGACTAGCTATCAACTAGAAAGCACAAAGACCTTCAATACATAGTGACACCGCAAGTTAACCATGTACAGTGACAACCCAAAGTAGGCATATGTACTGCCTTTGACCAAAGAAATCCGCTGTGTGTGGTCAGCGTTGGCAGCTCATAATACGAGTCACAAATGGTAAGAAGGTGAGACACTGGTTTGGGAACGCCAGGTATCAACTAGCAAGCACAAGGACCTTCAAACCGTAGTGGCACGGTGTGGTTAGCGTGCACAGTGACCATCCAAAGGATGCATACGTCATTGACTTTGACCGAAGAAGTCCATTCTGTGTGGTCAACATTACACGAGTAAAAACATGGTCAGAGGGAGAGACAATGGTTTGGGAAGACTAGCTATCAACTAGAAAGCACAAAGACCTTCAATACATAGTGACACCGCAAGTTAACCATGTACAGTGACAACCCAAAGTAGGCATATGTACTGCCTTTGACCAAAGAAATCCGCTGTGTGTGGTCAGCGTTGGCAGCTCATAATACGAGTCACAAATGGTAAGAAGGTGAGACACTGGTTTGGGAACGCCAGGTATCAACTAGCAAGCACAAGGACCTTCAAACCGTAGTGGCACGGTGTGGCTACTATGCACACCAAACACCCAAACTAGGCATATGTCTCTGACCATGACCAAATAATGTCACTAAGTGTGGTAAACTTTGGCAACTCATAACACGAGTCACGAATCGTCAGAGTGGAAGAAAATGGTTTGTGAATACTAGTTATCGAGTAGCAAGTACAAATACCTTCAATATGTAGTGGCACAGTGTGGCTACCATGCACAGTGACCAACCAATGTATGCATATGTCACTGACCATGACCAACAAATTTCAGTTCATGTGGTCAACATTGACAACTCACAACACGAGTCACAGATAGTCAAAGGGGGATACCAATGGTTTGGGAACACTAGTTATCAACTAGAAATCACAAAGACCTTCAATACATAGTGACACGGCGTGGTAAGCAAGTACAATGAAAACCCAAAGTAGGCATATGTCACTAACCATGACCAAACAAATTTCACAGTGTTTGGTCAAGGTTGAGAACTCATGACACGAGTCACAAATGGTCATAGGGGGGAACAATGGGTTGGGAACACTAGTTATCAACTAGCAAGTAGAAAGACCTTCAAGAAGTAGTAACACGGTGTGGCTAGCGTGCACAGTGACCAACCAAAGGATGCATACATCACTGACTATGACCGTAGAAGTCCACCACGTATGGTCAACATTGAAAACTCATAACACGAGTCACAAATGGTCAGAGGGAGAGACAATGGTTTGGGAACCCTATGTATCGACTAGAAAGGAAAAATAACTTCAATACGTAGTGGCACGGTGTGCCTACTATGCACACCAAACACCCAAACTAGGCATATGTCNCTGACCATGACCAAAGAATTTCAATATGCGTGGTCAACGTTCACCAACCATAACAGGAGTCACAAACGGTCAGAGGGGGGAACAATGGTCTGGAAATATTGGTTCTCAACTACCAATTACAACGACCTTCCATGAGTAGTAGCACGGTGTGGCTACCATGCACAATGACCGACCAAAGTAGGCATATGTACTTCCTTTGACCAAAGAAATCCGCTGTTTGTGGTCAACGTTGAAAACTCATAATACGAGTCACAAATGGTCACAAGGGAAAACAATGGTTTGGGAAAAGCAAATGTCAAATAGCAAGCACAAGGACCTTCAATAAGTTGTGGCACAGTGTGGATACCATGCACGATGACCAACCAAAGTAGGCATATGTCATTGACCATGACCAAAGAATGTCACCATGTGTGGTAAACTTTGACAACTCATAACATGAGTCACAAATGGTCAAAGTGGAAGATAATGGTTTCTAGATACTGCTTATGGACTAGCAAGTACAAATACATTCAATATGTAGTGGCACAGTGTGGCTACAACGCACGGTGACCAACCAAACTATGCATATGTTACTTACCATGACCAAAGAATTTCAGTTCATGTGGTCAATGTTGACAACTCACAACACGAGTCACAGATCGTCTGAGGGGGTAACATGGTTTGGGAGGACTAGCTATCAACTAGAAAGCACAAAGACCTTCAATACATAGTGACACCGCAAGTTAACCATGTACAGTGACAANCCAAAGTAGGCATATGTTACAAACCATGACCAAAAGAATTTCACTGTGTGTGCTCAACGTTGACAACTCTTAACACGAGTCACAAATGGTCCGAGGGGGAAACAATGGGTTGGGAAAACTAGTTTTCAACTAGCAACTACAAAGACCTTCAACAAGTAGTGGCACGGTGTGGTTAGCGTGCACAGTGACCATCCAAAGGATGCATACGTCATTGACTTTGACCGAAGAAGTCCATTCTGTGTGGTCAACATTACACGAGTAAAAACATGGTCAGAGGGAGAGACAATGGTTTGCGAACCATATGCATGGATTAGAAAGGACAAATAACTTCAATATGTAGTGGCACGGTGTGGCTACTATGCACACCAAACAACCTAGCTAGGCATATGTGAGTGGCCATGACCAAAGAATTTCAATATGGGTGGTCCACGTTCATCAACCATAACACGAGTCACAAAATGGTTAGAGGGGGAAACAATGGTCCGGGAATATCAGTTCTCAACTACCAAGTTTAACGACCTTCAATCACTAGTAGCACGGTGTGGCTACGATGCACAATTACTGACCAAAGTAGGCATATGTACTGCCTTTAACCAAAGAAATCCGCTGTGTGTGGTCAACGTTGACAACTCATAATACGAGTCACAAATGGTCAGCAGGGGAAACAATGGTTTGGGAACACCAGGTATCAACTAGCAAGCACAATTACCTTCAATACGTTGTGGCACGGTATGGATACTATGCAGGATGACCAACCAAGGTATGCATATGTCACTGACCATGACCAAAGAATGTCACCATGTGTGGTAAACTTTGACAACTCATAACACGAGTCACAAAGGGTCAGAGTGGAAGATACTGGTTTCTAAATACTAGTTACCGACTAGCAAGTACAAATAAATTCAATAAGTAGTGGCACAGTGTGGCTACAATGCACAGTGAACAACCAAAGAATGCTTATGTCACTGACAATGACCAGAGACTTTCACTTCATGTGGTCAATATTGACAACTCATAACACGAGGCACAAATGGTCAGATGGAGAGACAATGGTTTGGGAACCCTATATATCGACTAGAGAGGACAAAGAACTTCAATACGTAGTGGCAGGGTCTGGCTAATATGAACACCAAACAACCAAACTAGGCATATGTCACTGACCAAGACCAGAGATTTTCAACATGGGTGGTCAACGTTCACCAACAATAACACGAGTCACAAACGGTCAGAAGGGGAAACAATCGTCTGGGAATTTCAGTTCTCAACTAGCAAGTACAACGACCTTCAATCAGTAGTAGCACGGTGTGGCTACCATGCACAATGACCGACCAAAGTAGGCATATGTACTGCCTTTGAAAAAAGAAATCAGCTGTGTTTGGACAACATTGACAACTCATAATACGAGTCACAAATGGTCAGAGGGGGAAACAATGGTTTGGGACCACCAGGTATCAACTAGCAAGCACAAGGACCTTCAGTAAGTTGTGGCACGGTGTGGATACCATGCACGATTACCAACCAAAATAGGCATATGTCACTGACCATAACCAAATAATGTCACTATGTGTGGTAAACTTCAACAACTCATAACACGAGTCACAAATGGTCAGAGTGGAAGATAATGGTTTGTCAACACTACTTCTCGACTAGCAAGTACAAATACCTTCAATATGTAGTGGCACGGTGTGGCTACCACGCACAGTGAAAAACCAAAGTATGAATATGTTACTG
>SZWC01001748.1:31859-54938 GCA_023375785.1 Penium margaritaceum | reverse complement strand
GTGGCACGGTGTGGATACCATGCACGATGACCAACCAAAGTAGGCATATGTCACTGACCATGACCAAATAATGTCACTAAGTGTGGTAAACTTTGACAACTCATAACACGAGTCACAAATGGTCAGAGTGGAAGACAATGGTTTGTGAATACTAGTTATCGAGTAGCAAGTACAAATACCTTCAATATGTAGTGGCACAGTGTGGCTACCATGCACAGTGACCAACCAATGTATGCATATGTCACTGACCATGACCAACGAATTTCACTTCATGTGGTCAACGTTGACAACTCACAACACGAGTCACAAATAGTCAAAGGGGGGTAACAATGGTTTGGGAACACTAGCTATCAATAAGAAGGCACAAAGACCTTCAATACATAGTGACACGGCGTGGTAACCATGTAAAGTGAAAACCTTAAGTAGGCACATGTCACGAACCATGATGAATTAAATTTCAAAGTGGTTGGTGAACGTTGAAAACTCATAACACGAGTCACGAATGGTCAGAGGGGGAAACAATGGGTTGGGAACACTAGTTATCACCTAGCAAGTAGAACGACCTTCAACAAGTAGTGGCACGGTGTGGCTAGCATGCACAGTGACCAACCAAAGGATGCATACGTCATTGACTATGACGGTAGAAGTCCACCATGTATGGTCAACATTGACAACTCATAACACGAGTCACAAGTGGTCACAGGGAGAGACAATGGTTTGGGAACCCTATGTATCGACTAGTGCGGAAAAAGAACTTCAATACGTAGCGGCACGGTGTGGCTACTATGTACACCAAACACCCAAACTAAGCATATGTCACTGACCATGACCAAAGAATTTGAATATGGGTGGTCAACGTTCACCAACCATAACACGAGTCACAAACGGTCAGAGGGGGAAACAATGGTCTGGGAATATCAGTTCGCAACTACCAATTGCAACGACCTTCCATGAGTAGTAGCACGGTGTGGCTACCATGCACAATGACAGACCAAAGTAGGCATATGTACTGCCTTTGACCAAAGAAATCCGTTGTGTGTGGTCTACGTTGACAACTCATAATACGAGTCACAAATGCTCACATGGGAAAATAATGGTTTGGGAAAATCAGGTATCAACTAGCAAGCACAAGGAACTACAATATATTGTGGCACGGTGTGGATACCATGCACGATGACCAACCAAAGTAGGCATATGTCACTGACCATGACCAAAGAATATCACTATCTGTGGTAAACTTTGACAACTCATAACACGAGTCACAAATGGTCAGAGTGGAAGATAATGGTTTCTAGATACTAGTTATCGAGTAGCAAGTACAAATACCTTCAATATGTAGTGGCACAGTGTGGCTACCATTCACAGTGACCAGCCAACGTATGCACATGTCACTGACCATGACCAACGAATTTCACTTCACGTTGTCAACGTTGACAACTCACAACACGAGTCACATATAGTCAAAGTGGGATACCAATGGTTTGGGAACACTAGCCATCATCTAGAAAGTAAAAAGACCTTCAATACATAGTGATACGGCGTGGTAACCATGTACAGTGAAAACCCAAAGTAGGCATATGTCACTAACCATGACCAAACAAATTTCATGGTGTTTGGTCAACGTTGAAAACTCATAACACGAGTCACAAATGGTCAGAAGGGGAAACAATGGGTTGGGAACACTAGTTATCAACTAGCAAGTAGAAAGACCTTTAACAAGTAGTGGCACGGTATGGCTAGCGTGCACAGTGACCAACCAAAGGATGCATACGTCACTGACTATGACCGTAGAAGTCCACCATGTACGGTCAACATTGACAACTCATAACACGAGTCACAAATGGTCAGAGAGAGAGAGAGACAATGGTTTGGGAACCCTATGTATCGACTAGAAAGGAAAAAGAACTTCAATACATAGTGGCACGGTGTGGCTACTATGCACACCAAACACCCAAATTAGGCATATGTCACTGACCATGATTAAACAATTTCAATATGGGTGGTCAACATTCACCAACCATAACACGAGTCACAAACAGTCAGATGGGGGAACAATGGTCTGGGACTTTCAGTTATCAACTAGCAATTACAACGACCTTCAATGAGTAGTAGCATGGTGTGGCTACCATGCACAATGACGGACCAAAGTAGGCATATGTACTGCCTAAGACCAAAGAAATCCGCTGTGCGTGGTCAACGTTGACAACTCATAATACGAGTCACAAATGATCAGAGGGGAAAACAATGGTTTGGGAACACCAGGTATCAACTAGCAAGCACAAGGACCTTTAATAAGCTGTGGCACGGTGTGGATACCATGCACGATGACGAACCAAAGTAGGCATATGTCACTGACCATGACCCAAGAATGTCACCATGTGTGGTAAACTTTGACAACTCATAACACGAGTCACAAATGGTCAGAGTGGAAGATAGTGGTTTCAAAATACTAGTTATCTACTAGCAAGTACAAATACCTTCAATATATAGTGGTATAGTGTGGCTACAATGCACAGTGACCAACCAAAGTATGAATATGTCACTGACCATGACAAAGGAATTTCACTTCATGTGGTCAACGTTGACAACTCACAACACGGGTCATAGATAGTCAAAGGGGGTAACAATGGTTTGGGAAGACTAGCTATCAACTAGACAGCACACAGACATTCAATACGTAGGGATACACCGTGGTAACCATGTAGAATGACCAACCAAAGTAGACATATGTCACTAACCATGACCAAACAAATTTCACAGTGTTTGGTCAAAGTTGAAAACTCATAACACGAGTCACAAATGGTCAGAGGGGGAAACAATGGGTTGGGAACACTAGTTATCAACTAGCAAGTAGAAAGACCTTCAACACCTAGTAGCACGGTGTGGCTAGCGTTCATAGTGACCAACCAAAGGATGCATACGTACTTGACTGTGACCGTAGAAGTCCACCATGTATGGTCAACATTGACAACTCATAACACGAGTCACAAATGGTCAGAGGGAGAGACAATGGTTTGGGAACCCTATGTATCGACTAGAAAGGAAAACGAACATCAATACGTAGTGGCACGGTGTGGCTACAATGCACACCAAACACCCAAACTAGGCTTATGTCACTGACCATGACCAAAGAATTTCAATATGGGTGGTCAACGTTGACCAACCATAACACAAGTCACAAACGGTCAGAGGGGGAAACAATGCTATGGGGATATCAGTTCTCAACTAGCAAGTACAACGACCTTCAATCAGTAGTAGGACGGTGTGGCTACCATGCACAGTGACCAACCAAAGTAGGAATATGTACTGCCTTTGACCAAAGAAATGCGCTGTGTGTGGTCAACGTTGACAACTCATAATACGAGTCACAAATGGTGAGAGGGTGAGACAATGGTTTGGGAACACCAGGTATCAACTAGCAAACACAAGGACCTTCAATAAGGATACCATGCACGTTGACCAACCAAAGTAGGCATATGTCACTGACCATGACCAAATAATGTCACTATGTGTGGTATGTCAGAAGATTGCATGTGCTGCTGTAGAGTGGACGCGGTCGGAGGGACGAGCGTTTCAATGGTGGACAGAAGTACGAGCAGAAGCAATGCGGAAACGGTGATGGGAGGACAGAGCGAGGCAAATGATGATGTAGGATGATGAGGAGAGGCCTGGGCGCAGCACCAAAGGTGCGAGTACTGAGATCTTTGCTGGAAGGGTGTGGACGCAGCACTTTAAGGGAAGGGCGAAAGCTTCCTTGAAGGTGCGGGCGTTGCTGACGTATGAGTGTTGTTTAGCAGGAATGAGAGGGCGTAGTGCGGGAGCACGGGTGCTGAGCTGAGACTGAAGGCAAGAGGAACTGGAGGCGGCCCAGAGGGCGAGCCTGAAGGAGAATCCAATGGATTGATTATAGACTGAAGTACAAGCATTACAAATAGGAAAGGTCTATCCTAGCGCGCTTCGTCGAGCGGGCATAGAGATGGCGTCTCGAGCGAGTGTGAGAGCAAGGAGCGCCTCGAGACCACGATTCAGCTTTGCTAGTCGTACGCATAGGGGAGTGGTGAGTGCAGGCACGATCTTCGCAGGTGCGTCTCGCATGGGCCGTTATGGTATGCGGCCGTTGGTTTTGGTCTTGGCGAGGTTCGCACACTTTCTCGGTCGTGGGACCGTTCAGGTGTTGATCCTGTGACTCCGGAGATGAACCTGCATTGGCACTCTTTACTTTCTCAGTGGCTGCACCCCTTGAGGCGATCTCCGAGATAATATCCGACACCCCCCTTAGATCGGGAGAGGGGTGCAAGCCCTGAATGGTAGGCCTTCGAGTCCTGCTTCTGTGGGAGTGCAGCACAGAAAGAGCTTGGAAGGTTTTGGAGGCGGTGGACGCCTCAGTACCAGGTTGTAGAGGGAAGAGAGAAAACCTGGGCGATGCAGTAGTTTTTGAGTTCTATCAGTGAGTGTGGTGGCTGGGGGATCTTCAGTGAAGGGGAAGGAACAGTTCGTCAGTAGTGTGGAGGAGAGTTCAGTTGAGTTGCAGTGAGGCAGTGTGGGCTTGCAGTAGGAAGTCGACTGATTCCGATCACGTACCCATACAGTTCTTGGACTCGGGCCATACTTGGACCTGCGCAAGTTATGGGCGGTGACAACTCTGCGAAGGCAGGCAGTCCAGATCTGTGAGGTCATGTGATGCGTNGGGGAAGGAACAGTTCGTCAGTAGTGTGGAGGAGAGTTCAGTTGAGTTGCAGTGAGGCAGTGTGGGCTTGCAGTAGGAAGTCGACTGATTCCGATCACGTACCCATACAGTTCTTGGACTCGGGCCATACTTGGACCTGCGCAAGTTATGGGCGGTGACAACTCTGCGAAGGCAGGCAGTCCAGATCTGTGAGGTTATGTGATGCGTTTTCGTTAAGTAGCCTGCCTCCTGTAGTAGTCGATTTATGAGAAATTTTCCGTGGACGGGAGCTGTTGTTAGCAGTGTTCCGTGAGTTGTGCAGTAACTTGTGAGGAAGGTGTGAAGAGGTACGTGAGTGGTGTTGGAGAGGATGAGGTGGGGTGGTCGGTCAAAGTGTTTGGTCTGTTGCTTCAACTAGTCTGTAAGAGCGGGGACAGCCCCGGTCAGTGTGCAAAGAGAGAGGATAGTGCAGTGCTGTGAGTATTGATCGTGGGTGAAGAGGAAGTGACTGTGACGGGCAGTGGAGTATGTGGTCGGGGGCTGGATGAGGGCAATGTGTAGGGAGTCAAAGCTGCACAGAGAGGAGTGAGAGGAGAGAGGAGGAGAGGAGGACGCGGTGTACATCTCAAGACCATACTCCTCAGATCCAATCTCAGTCACGGGCTCGACTACTCCTAGCATGACAGCATTGTTAGGAGCAGGGTTCACAGCAGCAGGGATGGCAGGAGAAGATGAAGTTTCCATGTTGTTGGCTGAGGTTGAACGCCAGCTTGAGCTTCCCATTCGGTTGTAGTAGCGCTGACGGCGCTCCTCCGCCCAGTTGGGTTGTTCACCCTAGGACTTGCCAGGGTTCTGATCCAGCCATTCATCGGTAGCACGATGATCACAGACCTGAGGCGGGTGGTTGCGATGGCCACACTTGGTTCCTTTGAATGGACCGTGGCGGATGGTGTAGGAGCATGCGCGGAAGCGGTTGAACATGCGGTTGTCAGTGGTGGCGGCCATGGTTTCAAACGAGTTGGTGGCAATGGTAGTCTTGCGTGCTTGCTTGACGACGTAGTCCTGTTCTGCTGCCATGAGTTTGGGGCTGATGACAGCGATGGTCAGTTGATCAACAGGCAGTTGCAGTAAGATTTGGCGGATGATATCATACTGACCAGGAAGACCGGAGATGATGCCGGTGCAGACGACAGCAGGGGGAAGATCAATCTTCATTTCTTTCAGATCGCAAGCGATGGTGCTGACGGCTGCAATATAACTGCCCATGTTGGTATGGACGGCGAAGGGCACGGAGAAGAGTGACATGATCTTGATTCCACAGGCGGTGGAGGTGTTGTTACTGAAGCGATCTTCAAGGGCTTTCCACACTTCGTGAGTCTTGCCACCAAGAGTGCGGATGTCTTCATGCAGCTCAGGAGAGGAGGTGGTCATGATGGTCATGAGGGCGGTGCTGTTGGCGACTTCCCAGGAGGCGTAGCTGATGGTAGTAGTAGGGGCAACGGGAGCAGAGGAGGAAGAGGCATTTGAAGGAGCGGGGTGAGACACAAATCCACTGGAGGGGTCTCCACCGGGAGTGGTTGATGCAGTTGCAGTTGAGGAGGAGGAAGTGGCATCAGGTGGTTCTATCCCAGTGTCCGTGTTGGTGATCAGATGACTGAGGGTGACTCCCTCAACCTTCTGTGTTCCAAAGAAAAGTGACACTGAGTACCTCCATAGCTTGTAGTTGCTGGTCCCATCTGGCTTTACAGTGAGCTTGGGAAGACCAGTCAGAGTGAGAGAGGATGCCATGATGGATTTGATGGTGAGGCGATGGAGAGAAGTGGACAGATGGAGGTGCTTGAGGATATTTTGCTTGCGGTGACAAGAGTGTGCGGATGGCTTGTGATCAAAGTGAAGAGTGACACCAAGATGTTGGTGATGATGAGTTTTCGACTTCGGAAATGTTGTTGCGAAAGAAGATGGAACTGGGTGCAGGGACAACCTCGTGCACTGACGGCAGATATGATGAATGAGCGGAAATTGCTTGCTGATGGAGTGAGCGCAGGGGCAGAACCTCGTGCGCGCAGTTACTGAGAGGAAGTGGAGTGGTGCTGCCACGACACCTTAGTCAGAAGAAGCACTGCCACCGCAATTCTTCTGGAGACCACAGTTCTTCAAGGCGTAGAAGTTTGATAGGAGTGGGTGCGGCCGATGGTGGCGAGCACGATGGAACCAGGGGTGTTACTTGAGCTCTGATACCATGTCAGAACATTGCAGGTGCTGCCGTAGAGTGGACGCGGTCGCAGGGACGAGCGTTTCAATGGTGGACAGAAGCACGAACAGAAGCAATGCGGAAACGGTGATGGGAGTACGCAGCGAGGTAAATGATGATGCAGGATGATGAGGAGAGGCCTGGGCGCAGCACCAAAGGTGCGAGCACTGTGATCTTTGCTGGAAGGGAGTGGACGCATCACTTTAAGGGAAGGGCGGAAGCTTCCTGGAAGGTACGGGCGTTGGTGACATATGAGTGACGTTTAGCAGGAATGAGAGGGCGCAGTGCGGGAGCACGGGCGCTGAGGTGAGACTGAAGGCAAGAGGAACTAGAGGCGGCCCAAAGGGCGAGCCTGAATGAGAATCCAATGGATTGATTATAGACTGAAGTACACGCAATACAAATAGGAAAGGTCTATCCTAGCGCGCTTCGTCGAGCGGGCATAGAGATGGCGGCTCGGGTGAGTGTGAGAGAAAGGAGCGCCTCGAGACCACAATTCGGCTTTGCTAGCCGTACGCATAGGGGAGTGGTGAGTGCAGGCACGATCTTTGCAGGTGCATCTCGCATGGGCTGTTATGGTATGCGGCCGTTGGTTTTAATCTTGGCGAGAATCGCACAGTTTGTCAGTTGTGGGACCGTTCGGGTGTTGATCCTGTGACTCCGGAGATGAACCTGCGTTGGCACTCTTTATTTTCTAAGTGGCTGCACCCCTTGAGGCGATCTCCGAGATAATATCCGACATGGTAAACTTTGACAACTCATAACACGAGTCACAAATGGTCAGAGTGGAAGACAATGGTTTGTGAATACAAGTTATCAAGTAGCAAGTACAAATATCTTCAATATGTAGTGGCACAGTGTGGCTACCATGCACAGTGACCAACCAATGTATGCATATGTCACTGACCATGACCAACAAATTTCATTTCATGTGGACAACGTTGACAACTCACAACACGAGTCACAGATAGACAACAGGGGGTACCAATGGTTTGGAAACACTATCTATCAACTAGAAAGCACAAAGACCTTCAATACATAGTGACACGGTGTGGTAACCATGTACAGTGAAAACCCAAAATAGGCATATGTCACTAACCATGACCAAAAAAAATCACAGTGTTTGGTCAACGTTGAAAACTCATAACACGAGTCACAAATGGTCAGAGAGGGGAGACAATGGAGTGGGAACACTAGTTATCAACTAGCAAGTAGAAAGACCTTCAACAAGTAGTGGCATGGTGTGGCTAGCGTGCCCAGTAACCAACCAATGGATGCCTACGTCAGTGACTATGACCGTGGAAGTCCACCATGTATGGTCAATATTGACAACTCATAACACGAGTAACAAATGGTCAACGGGGGAGACAATGGTTTGGGAACCCTATGTACCGACTAGAAAGGAAAAAGAACTTCAATACGTAGTGGCATGGTGTGGCTACAATGCACACCAAATACCCAAACTAGGCATATGTCACTGACCATGACCAAAGAATTTCAATATGGGTGGTCAACGTTCACCAACCATAACACGAGTCACAAACGGTCAGAGGGGGGAACAATGGTCTGGGAATATCAGTTCTCAACTAGCNTAAGATTTGGCGGATGATATCATACTGACCAGGAAGACCGGAGATGATGCCGGTGCAGACGACAGCAGGGGGAAGATCAATCTTCATTTCTTTCAGATCGCAAGCGATGGTGCTGACGGCTGCAATATAACTGCCCATGTTGGTATGGACGGCGAAGGGCACGGAGAAGAGTGACATGATCTTGATTCCACAGGCGGTGGAGGTGTTGTTACTGAAGCGATCTTCAAGGGCTTTCCACACTTTGTGATTCTTGCCGCCAAGAGTGCGGATGTCTTCATGCAGCTCAGGAGAGGAGGTGGTCATGATGGTCATGAGGGCGGTGCTCTTGGCGACTTCCCAGGAGGCGTGGCTGATGGTAGTAGTAGGGGCAACGGGAGCAGAGGAGGAAGAGGCATTTGAAGGAGCGGGGTGAGACAAAAATCCACCGGAGGGGTCTCCACCGGGAGTGGTTGATGCAGTTGCAGTTGAGGAGGAGGAAGTGGCATCAGGTGGTTCTATCCCAGTGTCCGTGTTGGTGATCAGATGACTGAGGGTGACTCCCTCAACCTTCTGTGTTCCAAAGAAAAGTGACACTGAGTAGCTCCATAGATTGTAGTTGCTGGTCCCATCCGGCTTTACAGTGAGCTTGGGAAGACCAGTCAGAGTGAGAGAGGATGCCATGATGGATTTGATGGTGAGGCGATGGAGAGAGGTGAACAGATGGAGGTGCTTGAGGATATTTTGCTTGCGGCGACAAGAGTGTGCGGATGGCTTGTGATCAAAGTGAAGAGTGACACCAATATGTTGGTGATGATGAGTTTTTGACTGCGGAAATGTTGTTGCGAAAGAAGATGGAACTGGGTGCAGGGACAACCTCGTGCACTGACGGCAGATATGATGAATGAGCGGAAATAGCTTGCCGATGGAGTGAGCGCAGGGGCAGAACCTCGTGCGCGCAGTTACTGAGAGGAAGTGGAGTGGTGCTGCCACGACACCTTAGTCAGAAGAAGCGCTGCCACCGTAATTCTTCTGGCGACCACAGTTCTTCAAGGCGTAGAAGTTCGATAGGAGTGGGTGCGGCCGATGGTGGCGAGCACGATGGAACCAGGGGTGTTACTTGAGCTCTGATACCATGTCAGAACATTGCAGGTGCTGCCGTAGAGTGGACGCGGTCGCGGGGACAAGCGTTTCAATGGTGGACAGAAGCACGAACAGAAGTAATGCGGAAACGGTGATGGGAGTACGGAGCGAGGCAAATGATGATGCAGGATGATGAGGAGAGGCCTGGGCGCAGCACCAAAGGTGCAAGCACTGCGATCTTTGCTGAAAGGGAGTGGACGCATCACTTTAAGGGAAGGGCGGAAGCTTCCTGGAAGGTACGGACGTTGGTGACGTATGAGTGACGTTTAGCAGGAATGAGAGGGCGCAGTGCGGGAGCACGGGCGCTGAGCTGAGACTGAAGGCAAGAGGAACTAAAGGCGGCCCAAAGGGCGAGCCTGAAGGAAAATCCAATGGATTGATTATAGACTGAAGTACACGCAATACAAATAGGAAAGGTCTATCCTAGCGCGCTTTGTCGAGCGGGCATAGAGATGGCGGCTCGGGTGAGTGTGAGAGAAAGGAGCGCCTCGAGACCACAATTCGGCTTTGCTAGCCGTACGCATAGGGGAGTGGTGAGTGCAGGCACGATCTTCGCAGGTGCATCTCGCATGGGCTGTTATGGTATGCGGCCGTTGGTTTTAATCTTGGCGAGGTTCGCACAGTTTGTCGGTTGTGGGACCGTCCGGGTGTTGATCCTGTGACTCCGGAGATGAACCTGCATTGGCACTCTTTATTTTCTAAGTGGTTGCACCCCTTGAGGCGATCTCCGAGATAATATCCGACATGGTAAACTTTGACAACTCAGAACACGAGTCACAAATGGTCAGAGTGGAAGACAATGGTTTGTGAATACAAGTTATCAAGTAGCAAGTACAAATATCTTCAATATGTAGTAGCACAGTGTGGCTACCATGCACAATAACCAACCAATGTATGCAT
This sequence comes from Penium margaritaceum, assembly GCA_023375785.1. Lineage (NCBI taxonomy): Eukaryota > Viridiplantae > Streptophyta > Zygnematophyceae > Desmidiales > Peniaceae > Penium > Penium margaritaceum. The sequence continues at coordinate 44,410 of SZWC01001748.1, read as the reverse complement.
TTGTCACTGACCATGACCAACGAATTTCATTTCATGTCGACAACGTTGACAACTCACAACACGAGTCACAGATAGACAACGGGTGGTACCAATGGTTTGGAAACACTATCTTTCAACTAGAAAGCACAAAGACCTTCAATACATAGTGACACGGTGTGGTAACCATGTACAGTGAAAACCCAAAGTAGGCATATGTCACTAACCATGACCAAAAAAAATTCACAGTGTTTGGTCAACGTTGAAAACTCATAACACGAGTCACAAATGGTCAGAGGGGGGAGACAATGGAGTCGGAACACTAGTTATCAACTAGCAAGTAGAAAGACCTTCAACAAATAGTGGCATGGTGTGGCTAGCGTGCCCAGTAACCAACCAATGGATGCCTACGTCAGTGACTATGACCGTGGAAGTCCACCATGTATGGTCAACATTGACAACTCATAACACGAGTAACAAATGGTCAACGGGGGAGACAATGGTTTGGGAACCCTATGTACCGACTAGAAAGGAAAAAGAACTTCAATACGTAGTGGCACGGTGTGGCTACTATGCACACCAAACACCCAAACTAGGCATATGTCACTGACCATGACCAAAGAATTTCAATATGGGTGGTCAACGTTCACCAACCATAACACGAGTCACAAACGGTCAGAGGGGGGAACAATGGTCTGGGAATATCAGTTCTCAACTAGCTATTATTACGGCCGTCAATGAGTAGTAGCACGGTGTGGCTACCATGGACAATGACCGACCAAAGTAGGCATATGTGCTGTCTTTGACCAAAGAAATCCGCTGTGTGTGGTCAACGTTGACAACTCATAATACGTGTCACAAATGGTCAGAGGGAAAAACAATGGTTTGGGAACACCATATATCAACTAGCAAGAACAATGACCTTCAAAACGTTGTGGCACCGTGTGGATACCATGCACGATGACCAACCAAAGTAGGCATATGTGACTGACCATAACCACTGAATGGCACCATGTGTGGTTAACTTTGACAACTCATAACATGAGTCACAAATGGCCTGAGTGGAATACAATGGTTTCTAAATACTAGTTATCTACTAGCAAGTACAAATACCTTCAATGTGTAGTGGCACAGTGTGGCTACAATGCACAGTGACCAACCAAAGTATGAATATGTCACTGACCATGACCAAGGAATGTCACTTCATGTGGTCAACGTTGACAACTCACAACACGGGTCATAGATAGTCAGAGGGGGTAACAATGGTTTGGGAAGACTAGCTTTCAACTGGACAGCACAGAGACATTCAATACGTAGTGATATATCGTGGTAACCATGTAGAATGACCAACCAAAGTAGGCATATGTCACCGACCATGACCAACAGAATTTCAGAGTGTGTGGTCAACATTGAAAACTCATAACACGAGTCACAAAAAGTCAGAGGGGGAAACAATGGGTTGGAAACTGTAGTTATCAAATAGAAAGTACAAATACCTTCAACAAGTTGTAGCACGGTGTGGCTAGCCTGTACAGTGACCAGCTAAAGGATGCATACCTCACTGACTATGACCGAAGACGTCCACGATGTGTGGTCAACATTGCCACCTAATAACACAAGTTACAAATGGCCAGAGGGAGAGACAATGGTTTGGGAACCCTATGTATTGACTAGAAATAACAATGAACTTCAATCCGTAGTGGCACGGTGTGGCTACTATGCACATTGAACATCCAAAGGAGGCATATGTCACTGACCATGACCAAAGAATTTCAATATGAGTGGTCAACGTTGACCAACCATAACACAAGTCACAAACAGTCTGATGGGGAAACAATGCTATGTGAATATCAGTTCTCAACTAGCAAGTACAAAGACCTTCAATCAGTAGTAGCACGGTGTGGCTACCATGCACAATGACCGACCAAAGTAGGCATATGTACTGCCTTTGACCAAACAAATCCGCTGTGTGTGGTCAACATTGACCACTCATAAAACGAGTCACAAATGGTCAGAGGGTGAGACAATGGTTTGGGAACACCAGGTATCAACTAGAAAGCACAAGGACCTTCAATAAGTAGTGGCACGGTGTGGATACCATGCACGATGACCAACCAAAGTAGGCATATGTCACTGAACATGACCAAATAATGTCAGTAAGTGTGGTAAACTTTGACAACTCATAACACAAGTCACAAATGGTCAGAGTGGAAGCAATGCTTTGTGAATACTGGTTATTGAGTAGCAAGTACAAATACCTTCAATATGTAGTGGCACAGTGTGGCTACCATGCACAGTGACCAACCAACGTATGCATATGTCACTGACCATGACCGAAAATTTTCACTTCATGTGGTCAACATTGACAACTCACAACACCAGCCACAGATAGTCAAAGTGGGGTACCAATGGTTTGGGAACACTAGCTATCAACTAGAAAGCACAAAGACCTTCAATACATAGTAACACGGCGTGGTAACCATGTACAGTGAAAACCCAAAGTAGGCATATGTCACCGACCATGACCAAAATAATTTCACAGTGTGTGGTCAACATTGAAAACTCATAACACGAGTCACAAATGGTCAGAGGGGGAAACAATGAGTTGGAAACACTAGTTTTCAACTAGAAAGTACAAAGACCTTCAACACGTAGTGGCACGGTGTGGCTAGCCTGCACAGTGACCAGCCAAAGGATGAATACCTCACTGACTATGACCGAAGAAGTCCACTATGTGTGGTCAACATTGACAACAAATAGTATGAGTCACAAATGGTCAGAGGGAGAGACAATGGTTTGGGAACCCTATGTATCGACTAGAAAGAACAAAGAACATCAATACGTAGTGGCACGGTGTGGCTACTATGCACACCGAACAACCAAACGAGGCATATGTCACTGACCATGACCAAAGAACTTCAATATGGGTGGTCAACGTTGACCAACCATAACACGAGTCACAAACGGTCAGAGGGTGAAACAATGCTATGGGAATATCAGTTCTCAACTAGCAAGTATAACGAACTTCAATCAGTAGTAGCACTGCGTGGCTACCATGCACAATGACCGACCAACGTAGGCATATGTACTGCCTTTGACCAAAGAAATCCGCTGTGTGTGGTCAACGTTGACAACTCATAATACGAGTGACAAATGGTCAGAGGGTGAGACAATGGTTTGGGAACACCAGGTATCAACTAGCAAGCACAAGGACCTTCAGTAAGTAGTGGCACAGTGTGGATACCATGCACGATGACCAACCAAAGTAGGCATATGTCACACCATGACCAAATAATGTCACTAAGTGTGGTAAACTTTGACAACTCATAACACGAGTCACAAATGGTCAGAGTGGAAGACAATGGTTTGTGAATACTAGTTATTGAGTAGCAAGTACAATTACCTTCAATATGTAGTGGCACAGTGTGGCTACCATGCACAGTGACCAACCAACGTATGCATATGTCACTGACCATGACCGACGAATTTTACTTCATGTGGTCAACGTTGACAACTCACAACACGAGTCACAGATAGTCAAAGTGGGGTAAAAATGGTTTGGGAACACTAGCTATCAACTAGAAAGCACAAATCCCATCAATACATAGTGACACGGCGTGGTAACCATGTACAATGAAAACCCAAAGTAGGCATATGTCACTAACCATGACCAAACAAATTTCACAGTGTTTGGTCAACGTTGAAAACTCGTAACACGAGTCACAAATGGTCAGAGGGGGAAACAATGGGTTGGGAACACTAGTTATCAACTAGCAAGTAGAAAGACCTTCAACAAGTAGTGGCACGGTGTGGCTAACACGCACTGTGACCAACCAAAGGATGCATACGTCATTGACTATGACCGTGGAAGTCCACCATGTATGGTCAACATTGACAACTCATAACTCGAGTCACAAATGGTCAGAGGGAGAGAAAATGGTTTGGGAACCCTATATATCGACTAGAAAGGAAAAAGAACTTCAATACCTAGTGGCACGGTGTGTCTACTATGCACACCAAACAACCAAACTAGGCATATGTCACTGACCATGACCAGAGAATTTCAATATGGATGGTCAACGTTCACCAACCATAACACGAGTCACAAACGGTCAGAGGGGGAACCAATGGTCTGGGAATATCAGTTCTCAACTAGCAATTAGAGCGACATTCAATCAGTAGAAGCACGGTGTGGCTACCATGCACAATGACCGACCAAAGTAGGCATATGTACTGCCTTTGACCACAGAAATCCAATGTGTGTGGTCAACGTTGACAACTCATAATAGGAGTCACAAATGGTCAGAGGGGGAGACAATGGTTTGGGAACACCAGGTGTCAACTAGCAAGCACAAGGACCTTCAATAAGTTGTTGCACAGTGTGGATACCATGCAGGATGACCAACCAAAGTAGGCATATGTCACTGACCATGACCAAACAATGTCACTAAGTGTGGTAAACTTTGACAACTCATAACACGAGTCAAAAATGGTCATAGTGGAAGACAATGGTTTGTGAATACTAGTTATCCAGTAGCAAGTACAAATTCCTTCGAGATGTAGTGGCAGAGTGTGGCTACTATGCACAGTGACCAACCAAAGTATGCATATGTCACTGACCATGACCAGCAAGTTTCACTCCATGTGGTCAACGTTGACAACTCACAACACGAGTCACAGATAGTCAAAGTGGGGTAACAGTGGTTTGGGAACAATGGCTATCAACAAGAAAGCACAAAGACCTTCAATACGTAGTGACAAGGCGTCGTAATCATGTACAGTGAAAACCCAAAGTTGGCATATGTCATTAACCATGACCACACAAATTTCACAGTGTGTGGTCAACGTAGAAAACTCATAACACGGGTCACAAATGGTCAGAGGTGGAAACAATTGGTTGGGAACACTAGTTATCAACTAGCAAGTAGAAAGACCTTCAAAAAGTAGTGGCACGGTGTGGCTAGCATGCACAGTGACCAACCAAAGGATGCATACGTCACTGACTATGACCATAGAAGTCCACCATTTATGGTCAACATTGACAACTCATAACACGAGTCACAAATGGTCAGAGGGAGAGACAATGGTTTGGGAAACCTATGTATCGACTAGAAAGGAAAAATAACTTCAATACGTAGTGGCACGGTGTGGCTACTATGCACACCAAACAACCAAACTAGGCATATGTCACTGACCATGACCAGAGAATTTCAATGTGGGTGGTCAACGTTCACCAACCATAACACGAGTCACAAACGGTCAGATGGGGGAACAATGGTCTGGGAATATCAGTTCTCTCAGTACCAATTACAACGACCTTCCATGAGTAGTAGCACGGTGTGGCTACCATGCACAATGACCGACCAAAGTAGGCATATGTACTGCCTTTGACCAAAGAAATCCGCTGTGTGTGGTCAACGTTGACAACTCATAATACGAGTCACAAATGTTTACAGGGGAAAACAATGGTTTGGGAACACCAGGTATCAACTAGCAAGCACAAGGACCTTCAATAAGTTGTGGCACAGTGTGGATATCATGCACGATGACCAACCAAAGTAGGTATATGTCACTGACCATGACCAAAGAATGTCACCATGTGTCGTAAACATTGCCAAATCATAACACAAGTCACAAATGGTCAGAGTAGAAGATAATGGTTTCTAGATTCTACTTATAGACTAGCAAGTACAAATACCTTCCATATGTAGTGGCACAGTGTGGCTACAATGCACGGTGACCAACCAAACTATGCATATGTTACTAACCACGACCAAAGAATTTCAGTTCATGTGGTCAACATTGACAACTGACAAGTCACAGATAGTCTGAGGGGGTAACAATGGTTTGGGAGGACTAGCTATCAACTAGAAAGTACAAAGACCTTCAATATGTAGTGACACAGCAAGTTAACCATGTACATTGACAAACCAAAGTAGGCATATGTCACAAACCATCACCAAACGAATTTCACAGTGTGTGGTCAACGTTGAAAACTCTTAACACGAGTCACAAATGGTCGGAGGGGGAAACAATGGGTTGGGAACACTAGTTGTCGACTAGCAATTAGAAAGACCTATAACAAGTAGTGGCACGGTGTGGTTAGCGTGCACAGTGACCATAAAAAGGATGCATACGTCACTGACTATTACCGAAGAAGTCCGTTATGTGTGGTCAACATCGACAAGTCATAACGCGAGTAAAAAAATGGTCGGAGGGAGAGAAAATGGTTTGGGAACCCTGTGTATCGACTAGAAAGGACAAAGAACGTCAATACGTAGTGGCACAATGTGGCTACCATGCACACCGAACAACCAAACTAGGCATATGTCACTGACCATCACCAGAGAATTTCAATATGGGTGGTCAACGTTCACCAGCCATAACACGAGTCACAAACGGTCAGATGGGGAAACAATGGTCTGGGAATATCAGTTCTCAAATAGCAATTAGAGCGACCTTCAATCAGTAGAAGCACGGGGTGGCTACCATGCACAATGACCGACCAAAGTAGGCATATGTACTGCTTTTGACCAAAGAAATCCGCTGTGTGTGGTCATTGTTGACAACTCATAACTTTAGTCACAAATGGTCAGAGGGGGAGACAATGATTTGGGAACACCATGAATCAACTAGCAAGCACAAGGACCTTCAATACGTTGTGGCACAGTGTGGATACCATGCAAAATGACCAACCAAAGTAGGCATATGTCACTGACCATGACCAAATAATGTCACTAAGTGTGGTAAACTTTGACAACTCATAACACGAGTCACAAATGGTCATAGTGGAAGACAATGGTTTGTGAATACTAGTTATCCAGTAGCAAGAACAAATACCTTCAATATGTAGTGGCACAGTGTGGCTACCATTCACAGTGACCAACCAACGTATGCATATGTCACTGACCATGACCATCGAATTTCACTTCATGTGGTCAACGTTGACAACTCACAACACGAGTCACGGAAAGTCAAAGGGGGGTACCAATGGTTTGGGAACACTAGCTATCAACTGAAAAGCACAAAGACCATCAATACATAGTGACACGGAGTGGTAACCATGTACAGTGAAAACCCAAAGTAGGCATATGTCACTAACCATGACCAAACAAATTTCACAGTGTTTGGTCAATGTTGAAAACTCATAACACGAGTCACAAATGGTCAGAGGGGGAAACAATGGGTTGGGAACACTAGTTATCAACTGGCAAGTAGAAATACCTTCAACAAGTAGTGGCACGGTATGGCTAGCGTGCACAGTGACCAACCAAAGGATGCATACGTCACTAACTAGGACCGCAAAAGTACACCATGTATGGTCAACATTGACAACTCATAACACGAGTCACAAATGGTCAAAGGGAGAGACAATGGTTTGGGAACCCTATGTATCAACTAGAAATGAAAAGGAACTTCAATGCATAGTGGCACGGTGTGGCTACTATGCACAACAAACACCTAAACAAGGCATATGTCATTGACCATGACCAACGAATTTCAATATGGGTGGTCAACGTCACCAACCATAACACGAGTCACAAACGGTCAGAGGGGGGAACAATGGTCTGGGAATATCAGTTCTCAACTAGCAATTACAATTCCCTTCAACGAGTAGTAGCACGGTGTGGCTACCATGCACAATGACCGACCAAAGTAGGCATACATACTGCCTTTGACCAAAGAAATCCGCTATGTGTGGTCAACGTTGACAACTCATAATATGAGTCACAAATGGTCAGAGGGGAAAACAATGGTTTGGGAACACCATATATCAACTAGCAAGCACAAGGACCTTCAATAAGTTGTGGCACGGTGTGGATATCATGCACGATGACCAACCAAAGTAGGCATATGTCAATGACCATAACCAAAGAATGTCACCATGTGTGGTAAACTTTGACAACTCATAACACGAGTCACAAATGGTCAGAGTGGAAGAGAATGGTTTCTAAATACTAGTTATCTACTAGCAAGTACAAATACCTTCAATATGTAGTGGCACGGTGTGGCTACAATGCACAGTGACCAACCAAAGTATGAATATGTCACTGACCATGACCAAGGAATTTCACTTCATGTGGTCAACGTTGACAACTCACAACACGGGCCATAGGTAGTCAGAGGGGGTAACAATGGTTTGGAAAGAGTAGCTATCAACTAGACAGCACAAAGACATTCAATACGTAGTGATAAATCGTGGTAGCCATGTAGAATGACCAACCAAAGTAGGCATATGTCACCGACCATGACCAAAAGAATTTCCCAGTGTGTGGTCAACATTGAAAACTCATAACACGAGTCACAAATGGCCAGATGGGGAAACAATGGGTTGGAAACACTATTTATCAACTAGAAAGTACAAATACCTTCAACAAGTAGTGGCACGGAATGGCTAGCGTGCACAGTGACCAGCCAAAGGATGAATACCTCACTGACAACGACCGAAGAAGTCCACTATGTGTGGTCAACATTGAAAACTAATAACATGAGTCACAAATGGTCAGAGGGAGAGACAATGGTTTGGGAACCCTGTGTATCGACTAGAAAGAACAAAGAACTTCAGTATGTAGTCGCACGGTGTGGCTACTATGCACACCGAACAACCAAACGAGGCATATGTCACTGACCATGACCAAAGAATTTCAATATGGGTGGTCAACGTTGACCAACCATAACAGGAGTCACAAACGGTCAGAGGGGGAGACAATACTATGGGAATATCAGGTCTCCACTAGCAAGTACAACTACCTTCAGTCAGTAGTAGCACGGTGTGGCTACCATGCACAATTACCGACCAAAGTAGGCATATGTACTGCCTTTGACCAAAGAAATCCGTTATGTGTGTGGTCAAAGTAGGCATATCTCACCGACCATGACCAAAAGACCTTCACAGTGTGTGGTCAACATTGAAAATTCATAACACGAGTCACAAATGGTCCGAGGGGGAAACAATGGGTTGATAACACTAGTTATGAACTAGCAAGTAGAAAGAAATTCAATACATAGTGGCACGGTGTGGCTACTATGCACACCAACTACCCAAACTAGGCATATGTCACTGACCATGACCAAAATATTTCATTATGGGTGGTCAACGTTCACCAACCATAACACAAGTCACGGACGGTAAGAGGGGGGAACAATGGTCTGGAAAATCAGTTCTCAACTAGAAAGTACAGCGACCTTCAATCAGTAGTAGCACGGTGTGGCTGCCATGCACAATGACCGACCAAAGTAGGCATATGTATTGCCTTTGACCAAAGAAATCCACTGTGTGTGGTTAACGTTGACAACTCATAATACGAGTCACAAATGGTCCGAGGGTGATACAATGGTTTGGGAACACCAGGTATCAACTAGCAAGCACACGGACCTTCAATAAGTAGTGGCACGGTGTGGATACCATGGACGATGACCAACCAATGTAGGCATATGTCACTGACCATGAACAAATAATGTCACTAAGTGTGGTAAACATTGAACCCTCATAACACGAGTCACAAATGGTCATAGTGGAAGACAATGGTTTGTGAATACTAGTTATCGAGTAGCAAGTAAAAATACCTTCAATATGTAGTGGCACAGTGTGGCTACTTTGCACAGTGACCAACCAACGTATGCATATGTCACTGACCATGACCAACGAATTTCAGTTCATGTGGTGAACGTTGACAACTCACAACACGAGTCACAGATAGTCAAAGGGAGATACCAATGGTTTGGGAATACTAGCTATCAACTAGATAGCACAAAGACCTTCAATACATAGTGACACGGCGTAGTTACCATGTATAGTGAAAACTCAAAATAGGCAGATATCACTAACCATGACCAAATAAATTTCACAGTATTTGGTCAACGTTGAAAACACATAACACGAGTCACAAATGGTCAGAGGGGGAAACAATGGTTTGGGAACACTAGTTATCAACCAGCAAGTAGAAAGACCTTCAACAAGTAGTGGCACGGTGTGGCTAGCGTGCACAGTGACCAGCCAAAGGATGCATACGTCACTCACTATGACCGTAGAAGTCCACCATGTATGGTCAACATTGACAAGTCATAACACGAGTCACAAATGGTCAGAGGGAGAGACAATGGTTTGGGAACCATATGCATGGACTAGAAAGGACAAATAACTTCAATACTTAGTGGCACGGTGTGGCTACTATGAACACCAAACACCCAAATTAGGCATATGTCACTGACCATGACCAAAGAATTTCAATATGGGTGGTCAACGTTCACCAACCATAACACGAGTCACAAACGGTCAGAGGGGGGAACAATGGTCTGGGAATATCAGTTCTCAACTAGCAATTACAATGACCTACAATGAGTAGTAGCACGGTGTGGATACCATGCACGATGACCAACCAAAGTAGGCATATGTCACTAACCATGACCAAAGAATGTCACCATGTGTGGTAAACTTTGACAACTCATAACACGAGTCACAAATGGTCAGAGGGAGAGACAATGGTTTGGGTACCATATGCATGGACTAGAAAGGACAAATAACTTCAATACATAGTGGCACGGTGTGGCTACTATGCACACCAAACAACCAGACTAGGCATATGTCACTGACCATGACCAAAGAATTTCAATATGGGTGGTCAACGTTCACCAACCATAACACGAGTCACAAACGGTCAGAGGGGGGAACAATGGTCTGGGAATATCAGTTCTCAACTAGCAATTACAATGACCTACAATGAGTAGTAGCACGGTGTGGATACCATGCACAATGACGGACCAAAGTAGGTATATGTACTGCCTTTGACCAAAGAAATCCGCTGTGTGTGGTCAACGTTGACAACTCATAATACAAGTCACAAATGGTCACATGGGAAAACAATCGTTTGGGAACACCAGAGATCAACAAGCAAGCACAAGGACCTTCAATAAGTTGTGGCACGGTGTGAATACCATGCACGATGACCAACCAAAGTAGGCATATGTCACTAACCATGACCAAAGAATGTCACCATGTGTGGTAAACTTTGACAACTCATAACACGAGTCACAAATGGTGAGAGTGGAAGATAATGGTTTCTAAAAACTAGTTATCTACTATCAAGTACAAATACCTTCAATATGTAGTGGCACTGTGTGGCTACAATGCACAATGACCAACCAAAGTTTGAATATGTCACTGACCATGACCAAGGAATTTCACTTCATGTGGTCAACGTTGACAACTCACAACACGGGTCATAGATAGTCACAGGGGGTAACCGTGGTTTGGGAACACTAGCTATCAACTAGAAAGCATAAAGACATTCAATACGTAGTGATACAGCGTGGTAACTATGTAGGATGACCAACCAAAGTAGGCATATGTCACCGACCATGACCGAAAGAATTTCACAGTGTGTGGTCAACATTGAAAACTCATAACACGAGTCACAAATGGTCAGAGGGAGAAGCAATGGGTTGGAAACACTAGTTATCAACTAGAAAGTACAAAGACTTTCAACACGTAGTGGCACGGTGTGGCTAGCATGCACAGTGACCAACCAAAGGATGCATACGTCACTGACTATGACCGTAGAAGTCCATCATGTATGGTCAACATTGACAAGTCATAACACGAGTCACAAATGGTCAGAGGGAGAGACAATGGTTTGGGAACCCTATGTATTGACTAGAAAGGAAAAAGAACTTCAATACGTTGTGGCACGGTGTGGCTAATATGCACACCAAACACCCAAACTAGGCATATGTCACTGACCATGACCAAAGAATTTTAATATGGGTGGTCAACGTTGACCAACCATAACTCGAGTCACAAAAGTTCAGAGGGGGAAACAATGCTATGGGAATATCAGTTCTCAACTAGCAAGTACAATGATCTTCAATGAGTAATAGCAGGGTGTGGCTACCATGCACAATGACCGACCGAAGTAGGCATATGTACTGCCTTTGACCAAAGAAATCCGCAGTGTGTGGTCAACATTGACAACTCATAATACGAGTCACAAATAATCAGAGGGTGAGACAATGGTTTGGGAAAACTAGACATCAACTAGCAAGCACAAGGACCTTCCATAAGTAGTGGCACGGTGTGGATACCATGCACGATGACCAACCAAAGTAGGCATATGTTACTGACCATGACCAAATAATGTCACTAAGTGTGGTAAACATTGACAACTCATAACACAAGTCACAAATGGTCAGAGTGGAAGACAATGGTTTGTGAATACTAGTTATCGAGTAGCAAGTACAAATACCTTCAATATGTAGTGGCACAGTGTGGCTACCATGCAGAGTGACCAACCAACGTATGCATATGTCACTGACCATGACCAACGAATTTCACTTCATGTAGTCAACGTTGACAACTCACAACACGAGTCACAGATAGTCAAATGGGGATACCAATGGTTGGGGAACACTAGCTATCAACTAGAAACCACAACGACCTTCAATACATATTGACACGGCGTGGTAACCATGTACAGTGAAAACCCAAAGTAGGCATATGTCACTAACCATGACCAAACAAATTTCACAGTGTTTGGTCAACGTTGAAAACTCATAACACGAGTCACAAATGGTCAGAG
>SZWC01001748.1:4892-20908 GCA_023375785.1 Penium margaritaceum | reverse complement strand
CCTTTCCCAAGGCGCATGTCCTTTTGCACGTGGTGTAGTGGTCCCCTGCACTGTTTCCACGCACCCTACCCACTTTTGGGTCGAGTTTGGTGATGGGGTGTGACGAGGTTCGAAACCTGTCCGCGGACCTGCAGTCAGAATTTTGACCAAGTCCCCGAGTAACAAAACGTACTATTGAGTTTCGGACGCTGGGCCATGATTTTGGCAAGTCCCCCAGTAACAACCCGTACTACTGGATCCGGTGGATGATCCACCTGATCAGGTGGATTATCCACCAGACGTCTCGGCAGGCCTTCCGGAGCAATTTCTCCAGATGGTATTTTTGTTACTCAATCCAGTCGATTATCCACCGGATTTCGAATCGCAGCCGGCTCCCAGAGATGTTGCGCAAAATCCAATTTTGGAAGGCCATATCTCCCTCGATACTTGTCCGATTCCGGCGAAACAACTTCCACCGGATTCAGCGACTTGTCAACTTTATGGGGCAAGCCTCCATTTTAGGATCCAAGCAATGGTCGAGTCGCCATATCCGCCGGAGCGGATTTTTTACTTTCTGGCGGCTCGTCGGCGCCTACCGGCGCCGCACTTGGGCATGCGGAGGGGCAGTTTTTCAAAAAACGATAGTCAGAGGGGGTAACAATGGTTTGGGAAGACTAACTATCAACTAGACAGCACAAAGGCATTCAATACGTAGTGATACATCGTGGTAACCATGTAGAATGACCAACCAAAGTAGGCATATGTCACCGATCATGACCAAAAGAATTTTACAGTGTGTGGTCAACATTGAAAACTCATAACACGAGTCACAAATGGTAAGAGGGGGAAACAATGGATTGGAAACACTAGTTATCAACTAGAAAGTACAAATACATTCACCAAGTAGTGGCACGGTGTGGCTAGTGTGCATAGTGACCAGCCAAAGGATGCATACCTCACTGACTATGACGGGAGAAGTCCACTATGTGTGGCCATTATTGACAACTAATAACAAGAGTCACGAATGGTCAGAGGGAGAGACAATGGTTTGGAAACCCTATGTATCAACTAGAAAGAACAAAGAACTTCAATACGTAGTGGCACGGTGTGGCTACTATGCACACCGAACAACCAAACGAGGCATATGTCACTGACCATGACCAAAGAATTTCAATATGGGTGGTCAACGTTGACCAACCATAACACGAGTCACAAACGGTCAGAGGGGGAAACAATACTATGGGAATATCAGTTCTCAACTAGCAAGTACAACAAACTTCAATCAGTACTAGCACGGTGTGGCTACCATGCACAATGACCGACCAAAGTAGGCATATGTACTGCCTTTGACCAAAGAAATCCGTTGTGTGTGGTCAACGTTTACAACTCATAATTCGAGTCACAAATGGTCAGAGGGTGAGAAAATGGTTTGGGAACACCAGGTATCAACTAGCAAGCACAAGGACCTTCGATAAGTAGTGGCACGGTGTGGATGCCATGCACAATGACCAACCAAAGTAGGCATATGTCACTGACCATGACCAAATAATATCACTAAGTGTGGTAAACTTTGACAACTCATTACACGAGTCACAAATGGTCAGAGTGGAAGACAATGGTTTGTGAATACTAGTTATCGAGTAGCAAGTACAAATACCTTCAATATGTAGTGGCACAGTGTGGCTACCATGCACAGTGACCAACCAACGTATGCATATGTCACTGACCATGAACAACAAATTTCACTTCATGTGGTCAACATTGGCAACTCACAACACGAGTCACAGATAGTCAAAGGGGGGTAGCAATGGTTTGGGAACACTAGCTATCAAGTAGAAAGCACAAAGACCTTCAATACATAGTGACACGGCGTGGTAACCATGTACAGTGAAAACCCAAAGTAGGCATATGTCACTAACCATGACCAAACAAATTTCACAGTGTTTGGTCAACGTTGAATACTCATAACACATTTCACAAATGGTCAGAGGGGGAAACAATGGGTAGGGAACACTAGTTATCAACTAGCAACTAGGAAGACCTTCAACAAGTAGTGGCACGGTGTGGCTACCTTGCAAAGTGACCAACCAAAGGATGCATACGTCACTGACTATGACCGTAGAAGTCCACCATGTATGGTCAACATTGACAACTCATAACACGAGTCACAAATGGTCGGAGGGAGAGACAATGGTGTGGGAACCCTATGTATCCACTAGAAATGAAAAAGAACTTCAATACGTAGTGGCACAGTGTGGCTACTATGTACACCAAACACCCAAACTAGGCATATGTCACTGACCATGACCAAAGAATTTCAATATGGGTGGTCAACGTTCACCAACCATAACACCAGTCACAAACGGTCAGAGGGGGGAACAACGGTCTGGAAATATCAGTTCTCAACTAGCAATTACAACGACCTTCAATGAGTAGTAGCACGGTGTGGCTACCATGCACAATGACCGACCAAAGTAGGCATATGTACTGCCTTTCATCAAAGAAATCCGCTGTGTGTGGTCAACATTGACAACTCATAATACGAGTCTCAAATGGTCACAGTGGAAAACAATGGTTTGGGAACACTAGGTATCAACTACCAAGCACAGGGACCTTCAATAAGTTGTGGCACGGTGTGGATACCATGCACGATGACCAACCAAAGTAGGTATATGTCACTGACCATGACCAAAGAATGTCACCACGTGTGGTAAACTTTGACAACTCATAACACGAGTCACAAATGGTCAGAGTGGAAGATAATGGTTTCTAGATACTACTTATGGACTAGCAAGTACAAATACCTTCAATATGTAGTAGCACAGTGTGGCTACAATGCACGTTGACCAACCAAACTATGCATATGTTACTGACCATGACCAAGGAATTTCAGTTCATGTGGTCAATATTGACAACTCACAACACGAGTCACAGATAGTCTGAGGGGGTAACAATGGGTTGGGAGGACTAGCTATCAAGTAGAAAGCACAAAGACCGTCAATACGTAGTGATACAGCGTGGTAACCATGTAGAATCACCAACCAAAGTAGGCATATGTCACCGACCATGAAGAAAAGAATTTCACAGTGTGTGGTCAACATTGAAAACTCATAACACGAGTCAAAAATGGTCACAGGGGGAAACAATGGGTTATAAACACTAGTTATCAACTAGAAACTACAAATACCTTCAACAAGCAGTGCCACGGTGTCGCTAGCGTGCACAGTGACCAACCAAAGGATGCATACGTCACTGACTATGACCGTAGAACTCCACCATGTATGGTCAACATCGGCAACTCATAACACGAGTCACAAATGGTCAGAGGGAGAGACAATGATTTGGGAACCCTATGTATCGACTAGAAAGGAAAAAGAACTTCAATACATTGTGGCAAGTTGTGGCTACTATACACACCAAACACCCTAACTAGGCATATGTCACTGAATATGACCAAAGAATTACAATATGGGTGGTCAAGGTTGACCAACCATAACACGAGTCACAAACGGTCAGAGGGGGAAACAATGCTATGGGAATATCAGTTATCAACTAGCAAGTACAACGACCTTCAATCAGTAGTAGCACGGTTTGGCTACCATGCACAATGACTGAACAAAGTAGGCATATGTACTGCCTTTGACCAAAGAAATCTGCTGTGTGTGGTCAACGTTGACAACTCATAATACGAGGTAAAAATGGTCAGAGGGTGAGACAATGGTTTGGGAACACCAGGTATCAAATAGAAAGCACAAGGACCTTCAATAAGTAGTGGCACGGTGTGGATACCATGCACAATGACTAACCAAAGTAGGCATATGTCACTGACCATGACCAAATAATGTCAATAAGTATGGTAAACTTTGACTACTCATACAACAAGTCACAAATGGTCAGAGTGGAAGACAATGGTTTGTGAATACTAGTTATCAAGTAGCAAGTACAAATACTTTCAATATGTAATGGCATAGTGTGGCTACCATGCACAGTGACCAACCAACGTATGCATATGTCACTGACCATGACCAAAGAATTTCACTTCATGTGGTCAACATGGACAACTCACAACACGAGTCACAGATAGTCAAAGCAGGATACCAATGGTTTGGGAACACCAGCTATCAACTAGAAAGCACAAAGACCTTCAATACATAGTGACACGGCATGGAAACCATGTACTTTGAAAACCCAAAGTAGGCATATGTCACTAACCATGACCAAACAAATTTCATAGTGTTTTGTCTAAGTTGAAAACTCATAACACAAGTCACAAATGGTCAGAGGGGAAAACAATGGGTTGGGAACACTAGTTATCAACTAGCAAGTAGAAAGACCTTCAACAAGTAGTGGCACGGTGTGGTTGGCATGCACAGTGACCAACCAAAGGATGCATACGTCACTGACTATGACCGTAGAAGTCCACCATGTATAATCAACATTGTCAACTCATAACACGAGTCACAAACAGAAAAGGAAGAGACAATGATTTGGGAACACTACGTATCGACTAGAAAGGAATAAGAACTTCAATACGTAGTGGCACAGTGTGGCTACTATGCACACCAAACACCCAAACTAGGCATATGTCACTGACCATGACCAAAGAATTTCAATATGGGTGGTCAACGTTCACCAACCATAACACGAGTCACAAACGGTCAGAGGGGGGAACAATGGTCTGGTAATATCAGTTCTCAACTAGCAGTTACAACGAACTTCAATGAGTAGTGGCACGGTGTGGCTACCATGCACAATGACCGACCAAAGTAGGCATATTTACTGCCTTTGACCAAAGAAATCCGCTGTGTGTGGTCAACGTTGACAACTCATAATACGAGTCACAAATGGTCACAGGGGAAAACAATGGTTTGGTAACACCAGGTATCAACTAGCAAGCACAAGGACCTTCAATAAGTTGTGGCACGGTGTAGATACCATGCACGATGACAAACCAAAGTAGGCATATGTCACTGACCATGACCAAAGAATGTCACCATGTGTGGTAAACTTTGACAACTCATAACACGAGTCACAAATGGTCAGAGTGGAAGATAATGGTTTCTAAATACAAGTTATCTAATAGCAAGTACAAATACCTTCAATATGTAGTGGCACCGCGTGGCTACAATGCACAGTGACCAACCAAAGTATGAATATGTAACTGACCATGACCAAGGAATTTCACATCATGTGGCCAACGTTGACAACTCACAACACGGTTCATAGATATTCAGAGGGAGCAACAATGGTTGGGGAAGACTAGCTATCAACTAGAGAGCACAAAAACATTCAATACGTAATGATACATCGTGGTAACCATGTAGAATGACCAACCAAAGTAGGCATATGTCACCGATCATGACCAAACGAATTTCACAGTGTGTGGTCAACATTGAAAACTCATAACACGAGTCAACAATGGTCAGAGGGGGAAACAATGGGTTGGAAACACTAGTTATCAACTAGAAATTACAAATACCTTCAACAAGTAGTGGCACAATGTGGCTAGCGTGCACAGTGACCAGCCAAAGGATACATACCTGACTGACTATGACCGAAGAAGTCCACTATGTGTGGTCAACATTGACCACTAATAACACGAGTCACAAATGGTCAGAGGGAGAGACAATGGTTTGGGAACCCTATGTATGGACTAGAAAGAACAAAGAACTTCAATACGTAGTGGCACAGTGTGGCTACTATGCACACCGAAGAACCAAACGAGGCATATGTCACTGACCATGACCAAAGAATTTCAATATGGGTGGTCAACGTTGACCAACCATAACATGAGTCACAAACGGTCAGAGGGGGAAACAATGCTATGGGAATATCAGTTCTCAACTAGCAAGTACAACGACCTTCAATCAGTACTAGCACGGTGTGGCTACCATGCACAATGACCAACCAAAGTATGCATATGTCACTGACCATGACCGACGAATTTCACTTCATGTGGTCAACGTTGACAACTCACAACACGAGTCACATATAGTCAAAGGGGGGTCACAATGGTTTGGGAACACTAGCTATCAACTAGAAAGCACAAAGACCTTCAATACATTGTGACACGGCGTGGTAACCATGTACACTTAAAACCCAAAGTAGGCATATGTCACTAACCATGACCAAACAAATTTCACGGTGTTTGGTCAACGTTGAAAACTCATAACACAAGTCACAAATGGTCAGAGGGGGAAACAATGGGTTGGGAACACTAGTTATCAACTAGCAAGTACAAAGACCAACAAGTAGTGGCACGGTGTGGCTAGCATACACAGTGACCAACCAAAGGATGCATACGTCACTGACTATGACCATAGATGTCCACCATGTATGGTCAACATTGACAACTCATAACACGAGTCACAAATAGTCAGAGGGAGAGACAATGGTTTGGGAACCCTGTGTATCGACTAGAAAGGAAAAAGAACTTCAATACGTAGTGGCATGGTGTGGCTACTATGCACACCAAACACCCAAACTTGGCATATGTCACTGACCATGACCAAAGAATTTCAATATGGGTGGTCAACATTCACCAACCATAACACGAGTCACAAACGGTCAGAGGGTGGAACGATGGCCTGGGAATATCAGTTCTCAACTACCAATTACAACGACCTTCCATGAGTAGTAGCATGGTGTGGGTACCATGCACAATGACCGACCAAAGTAGGCATATGAACTGCCTTTGACCAAAGAAGTCCGCTGTGTGTGGTCAACGTTGACAACTCATAATACGAATCACAAATGGTCACAGGGGAGAAAAAGATTTGGGAACACCAGGTATCAACTAGCAAGCAAAAGGACCTTCAATAAGTTGTGGCACGGTGTGGATACCATGCACAATGACCAACCAAAGTAGGCACATGTCACTGACCATGACGAAAGAATCTCACCATGTGTGGTAAACTTTGACAACTCATAACACGAGTCACAAATGGTCAGAGTGGAAGATAATGGTTTCTAAATACTAGTTATCTACTAGCAAGTACAAATACCTTCAATATGTAGTGGCATAGTGTGGCTACAGTGCACGGTGACCAACCAAACTATGTATATGTTACTGACCATGACCAAAGAATTTCAGTTCATGTGGTCAATATTGACAACTCACAACACGAGTCACAGATAGCCTGAGGGGGTAACAATGGTTTGGTAGGACTAGCTATCAACTAGAAAGCACAAAGTCCGTCAATACGTAGTGACACGGCAAGTTAACCATGTACAGTGACAAACCAAAGTAGGCATATGTCACAAACCATGACCAAAAGAATTTTAAAGTGTGTGGTCAACGTTGAAAACTCTTAACACGCGTCACAAATGGTCCGAGGGGGAAACAATGGGTTGGGAACACTAGTTTTCAACTAGCAAGTACAAAGACCTTCAACAAGTAGTGGCACGGTGTAGTTAGCGTGCACAGTGACCATCCAAAGGATGCATACGTCACTGACTATGACCGAAGAAGTCCATCATGTGTGGTCAGCATTGACAAGTCAAAACACGAGAAAACAAATGGTCAGAGGGAGAGACAATGGGTTGGGAACCCTATGTATCGACTAGAAAGGACAAAGAACGTCAATATGTAGTGGCACGGTGTGGCTACTATGCACACCAAACAACCAAACTAGGCATATGTCACTGACCATGACCAGAGAATTTCAATATGGGTGGTCAACGTTCACCAACCATAACACGAGTCACTAATGGTCAGAGGGGGAAACAATGTTCTGGGAATATCAGTTCTCAACTAGCAATTAGAGCGACCTTCAATCAGTAGAACCACGGTGTGGCTACCATGCACAATGACCGACCAAAGTAGGCATATGTACTGCCTTTGACCAAAGAAATCCGCTGTGTGTGGTCAACGTTGACAACTCATAATAGGAGTCACAAATGGTCAGAAGGTGAAACAATTGTTTGGGAACACCAGGTATCAACTAGCAAGCACAAGGACCTTCAATAAGTTGTGGCACAGTGTGGATACCATGCACGATGACCAACCAAAGTAGGCATATGTCACTGACCATGACCAAATAAAGTCACTAAGTGTGGTAAACGTTGACAACTCATAACAGGAGTCACAAATGGTCATAGTGGAAGTCAATGGTTTGTGAATACTAGTTATCCAGTAGCAAGTACAAATACCTTCGATATGTATTGGAACAGTGTGGCTACCATGCACAGTGACCAACCAAAGTATGCATATGTCACTGACCATGACCAACGAATTTCACTCCATGTGGTCAACGTTGACAACTCACAACACAAGTCACAGATAGTCAAAGGGGGGTAACAGTGGTTTGGGAAACTAGCTATCAACTAGAAAGCACAAAGACCTTCAATACGTAGTGATAAGGCGTCGTAATCATGTACACTGAAAAACCAAAGTAGGCATATGTCACTAACCATGACCAAACAAATTTCACAGTGTGTGGTCAACGTTGAAAACTCATAACACGAGTCACAAATGGTCAGAGGGGGAAACACTAGTTATCAACTAGCAAGTACAAAGAACTTCAACAAGTAGTGGCACGGTGTGGCTAGCATGCACAGTGACCAACCAAAGGATGCATACGTCATGGACTATGACTGAAGAAGTCCACAATGTGTGGTCAACATTGACAACTCATAACACGAATCACAAATGGTCAGAGGGAGAGACAATGGTTTGCGAACCATATGCATGGACTAGAAAGGACAGATAACTTCAATACGCAGTGGCACGGTGTGGCTACTATGCACACCAAACAACCAAGCTAGGCATATGTCACTGACCATGACCAAAGAATTTCAATATGGGTGGTCCACGTTCACCAACCATAACACGAGTCACAAATGGTCAGAGGGGAAAACAATGGTTAGGGAACACCAGGTATCAACTGGCAAGCGCAATTACCTTCAATACGTTGTGGCACGATGTGGAGACCATGCACGATGACCAACCAAGGAATGCGTATGTCACTGACCATGACCAAAGAATGTCAAGATGTGTGGTAAACTTTGACAACTCATAACACGAGTCACAAAACGGACAGAGGGGGAAACAATGGTCTGGGAATATCAGTTCTCAACTAGCAAGGTTAACGACCTTCAATCAGTAGTAGCACTGTGTAGCTACGATGCACAATGACCGACCAAAGTAGGCATATGTACTGCCTTTGACCAAAGAAATCCGCTGTGTGTGGTCAACGTTGACAACTCATAATACGAGTCACAAATGGTCAGAGGGGAAAACAATGGTTTGGGAACACCAGGTATCAACTGGCAAGCACAATTACCTTCAATACGTTGTGGCACGATGTGGAGACCATGCACGATGACCAACCAAGGAATGCATATGTCACTGACCATGACCAAAGAATGTCAAGATGTGTGGTAAACTTTGACAACTCATAACACGAGTCACAAAGGGTCAGAGTGGAAGAAAATGGTTTCTAAATACTAGTTATCAACTAGCAAGTACAAATAACTTCAACATGTAGTGGCACAGTGTGGCTACAATGCATAGTGACCAACCAAAGAATGCATATATCACTGACAATGACTATAGAATTTCACTACATGTGGTCAATGTTGACAACGCACAACACGAGTCATAGATAGTCAGAGGGGGTAACAATGGTTTGGAAAGACTATCTCTCAACTAGGTAGCACAGAGACCTTCAATACGTACTGACACGGCGTGGTAACCATGTACAGTGACAAACCAAAGTAGGCATATGTCACTAACCATGACCAAAAGAATTTCACAGTGTGTGGTCAACGTTGAAAACTCATAGCACGAGTCACAAATGGTCGGAGGGGGAAGCAATGGGTTGGGAACACCACTTGTCAACTAACAAGTACAAAGACCTTAAACAACCAATGGCACGGTGTGGCTAGCGTGCACAGTGACCAACCAAAGGATGCATACGTCACTAACTATGACCGAAGAAACCCACTAGGTGTGGTCAACATTGACAACTCATAACAGGAGTCACAAATGGTCAGAGGAAAAGACAATGGTTTGGGAACCCTATGTATCGACTAGAAAGGACAAAGAACTTTAATACATAGTGGCACGGTGTGGCTAATATGAACAACAAACAACCAAACTAGGCATATGTCACTGACCAAGACCAGAGATTTTCAATATGGGTGGTCAATGTTCACCAACAATAACACGAGTCACAAATGGTCAGAGGGGGAAACAATGGTCTGGGAATATCAGTTCTCAACTAGCAAGTACAATGACCTTCAATCAGTAATAGCACGGTGTGGCTACCATGCACAATGACTGACCAAAGTAGGCAAATGTACTACCTTTGACCAAAGAAATCGGCTGTGTTTGGACAACATTGACAACTCATAATACGATTCACAAATGGTCAGAGGGGGAAATAATGGTTTGGGAACGCCAGGTATCAACTAGCAAGCACAAGGACATTCAGTATGTTGTGGCACGGTGTGGATACCATGCACGATGACCAACCAAAGTAGGCATTTGTCACTGACCATGACCAAATAATGTCACTATGTGTGGTAACCTTTGACAACTCAGAACACGAGTTACAAATGGTCAGAGTGGAAGATAATGGTTTGTCAATGCTACTTTTAGACTAGCAAGTGTCAGAAGAATGCAAACACGAGAATAGCAGCAGTAGAAGCAGGCAGAAGCATCAGGACATGCAAGTGCATGTCAGCAGAGTGACGTAGGCGAGAGCGGTTTGAGGAGTTAGTCGCGGGAGCTGATGGAGACCGAGGCGCGAGGTAGTCGAGGTAGGCAAGTTGATGTGAGAGAGACTACTGGCAAGATGAGTGATGGTTGGCGGAGTAAAAGAGCTGAGCGAAGGAGTGAGAGTCACGGATTAAAGTGTTGAGAGGGGCTAGCGAAGGCAGGAAATGCGAGGGGGCGAGCAGAGCGAAGACATGGCGGCAAGGCCGCGGAACCAAAGGGGGAACAGGATGAGCAGAACTGTTCTGGTTAAACTGGGAGGGAATGAACATCCTCCTTGTATCAAGACAGAACAGGACAAAGCGTATGCAACGGCTTCTTGTGCACTAGCCGGACGTGCTTGCGGTCGGACCGCTTATTAGGGGATTTCTCGGTAGGATGGCCGTGGATAGGTCGAGGACCGTTAATGGTTAGTCAGAGGTGATGACCGAGGTGGTTCTAAGCCGGAGCTGAACCGTTATTGAGATTTTAATCTCGGGTGTGTTGCGCTTTTTCAGATTCATATCCCGACACCCCCCTTTAATCTGACAGACTATCTATGTGAGTAGGTCCGTTCCATGGCAATGGAGCGTCCTAAACCATGAGAGGAAAGGAAGTGTGACCACATGTCGCTGAGGTCCCCTAGATGTGCGTCAACAAGTGCATGATAGGTTCTGTGCATGACAGTTTTCAGTTCTCTGCGTACTTGTTGATTTGCCTCAGCGTACGACTCAGTCTGTTGTTTTGGTCGCCTAGTGTAGAGCTGATCACCAAACAGACAGTCTGTTACACCGAGATGTAGGAGAAGAACTGGGTAGAGGAACCTGTACACCTGCTCGACCCATTCTTGTGTTTGTGTCCATCCTTCATAACGCCCAAAGGTGGGCAAAGGGTCAATTTCTCCTGCCATTGTGGGCAGTTTTGGCATGTTGGTGCAGACACCTTTTAGCCAGTGACGCCACCACCCCTGATGGAGAATTCTGAGCCAAAGCATCGGGGTAGTGTGAGCTGTACTGAAGTCATGGTGATAGGAGGGATGCAGAAGGGGTCGTAGTTGATTGCACGCTGCTTCAAAGGTGATTCGTTGGATGTTCACGGAGTAGTCGTCCGTTGCTGGGGTGTGTCTGTCGGTGTTGTACTCAACAGATCCTCGGAGTAGATTGACGAGTGAATGCTCATGAGCTGACCATCCAACAGTGTGTGTCAGGACAGAGGCAGACCATGTGTGTACGTTGGACCCGTCTTCGGCGAGCATGTCATCTTGGGGAAAAGGTGGAGCGGCCATGATGATGGTTGGTATGGAGGTTTGTCAGAGGTGCGAGGTACAGGCGGTCAGTATAGCAGTTGAGTTGAGTAGAGGATGATGCTGATGGTGTGGAATGATTAATGGCAGGGTGGTTGCAGAGGTGAAGCCACTTGCGTAGTGAAGTTTTCGGCGTGGGCGTAGGTCGTCGTGACTTGAGTGATGTGACCGGGCGGATCCTTGTGCCGAGCTGAGGATGATGCGGGTGATAGCGAAGGAATGATGGATGATGGAGTGGGCGTAGGGGCAAGACCACATGCGCTATTGAAGTAGGGGAGTAGGATGCGGCAAGGGGAGGGCAGGTGCCAACGCGCCGCGAGAAATCTGCTACAGGCGTGGGTGTAGGCTACTGCGGAAGTGGGTAGCTAGCTCGTGCAGATTCTAGTGCCTTTCACGGATGCTTATGGTTGCTGATGATGAACGGAGGTTGATGATGATGATGGTGTGGGCGCAGGGGCGAGCCGCGTGCGCTGAAGGAGGTTTCGGCGTGGGCGCAGGTCGTCGCGGAAAGGCGATGCGACCAGGCGGATCCTTGTGCCGGGCTGAAGAAACGATTGCAGAAGCGAAGGAAGCGAATGATTGAGGAGTGGACGCAGGGGCGGAACCACGTGCGTTGAAGCAAGTTTCGGCGTGGGCGCAGGTCGTCGCGGAAAAGATGATGCGACCGGGCGAATCCTTGTGCCGAGCTGAAAGCGATTCGGAAGCGGAGGAATCGATTTGATGGGTGAGTGGGCGCATGGGCGGAACCACGTGCACGATGAAGCGATGCTGATGCTAATGATTGATGAGAGGGCAGCGTGGACGATGCTGATGACGGAAGGATGGCGGTGAGGCAGGAAAGGGCGGCTGATGAAGTTGAGAAAATTGAAGCAAGGAGGAGGAGGAGAACTGAAGGAAGTAGATGAGAATGATGTGAGGAGGCGGCTCGGAGGATGTTGATGGCGGAGAGGCTGAAGTAAGATAGATGACGATGGGGTGAAGAAGGTGGATGATGTGAGAGGGATGAGCAGGGATGATGCCAATAGAGGAGAGTGTTGCAGAGAATGATGTGCGAGAAGGATGGCGGAGCAAGGGGTAAGCGCAGGGAAGGTGCAGTGAGAGGCAACGCGGCAGAGAGGTTAGAGTGGCACAACCATTTCTTCTGCGTTTCAGGAGAGTGACGGCTTGTTCCCCAGTTGGCTCGGAAGTGGGAGCAGGAAGACTTGTGGTGTCCGATATCCTGTTAACTGGAAGAGGTTGGTTGCGACAGAAGGAGTCAGGCAAAGGGTAGCGGCACTAGACCGCTGATGTCAGGAGAGTGACGGCTTGTTCCCCAGTTGGCTCGGAGATGGGAGCAGGAAGACTGGTGGTGTCTGATATCCTGGCGGCGGTAATTTGGCTGTTGCTGGTGACGAGGCGAGAGGGCGACGCGAGGAGGCGATTCGGGATGATGGATGCAGGGCGGACAGAGAATGGCGGTGGGAAATAGCAGATGAGGCTGATGAGGCAAGGTGCAAGAACAGAAGATGTTCGTGGAGGCGGAAGCAATGAGGAGCAGTGAATACCAGATGGCAGGAAGCTTCTTGGTAGTTGACGGCAGGCGGCGGCTCGAGAGTTGCTTGCGGCTGATGTGAGCGACACGTCACCGGTTGTTAGCCACGGGCGCGCAAATGGACGCAGGGCCTTCTTGGGACGACGAGGCGTTTCTTCAACGTGGGGGACTCGTCAGGCAGAGCTGCTGATGTCAGTTGTTGGCGAAGCGGCGAGGCGCGGGGCGACGGTAGCGGCGGCAGGAGAACGCGAGTGGAAGTGATGAAGCAAGGATGACGGCAGAGCGATGACGTGGTCACGGGACTCCATGTGATGTTACGTGAAGCTCTGATACCATGTTAGAAGAATGCAGACACAAGAATAGCAGCAGCAAAAGCAGGCAGAAGCATCAGGACATGCAAGTGCACGTCAGCAGAGTGACGTAGACGAGAGCGGTTCAAGGAGTTAGTCGCGGGAGCTGATGGAGGCCGAGGCGCGAGGTAGTCGAGGTTGGCAAGTTGATGTGAGAGAGAGTACTGGCGAGATGAGTGATGGTTGGCGGAGTAAAAGAGCTGAGCGAAGGAGCGAGAGTCACGGAGCGAAGTGTTGAGAGGGGGCGAGCAGAGCAAAGACACGGCGGCGAAGCCGCGGAACCAAAGGGGGAACAAGATGAGCAGAAATGTTCTGGTTAAACTGGAAGGAATGAACATCCTCCTTATATCAAGTCAGAAAAGGACAAAGCATATGCAACGGCTTCTTGTGCACTAGCCGGACGTGCTTGCGGTCGGACTGCTTATTAGGGGATTTCTCGGTAGGATGGCCGTTGATAGGTCGAGGACCGTTAACGGTTAGTCAGAGGTAATGACCGAGGTGGTTCTAAGCCGGAGCTGAACCGTTATTGAGATTTTAATCTCGGGTGTGTCGCGCTCGGTCAGATTCATATCCCGACAGCAAGTACAAATACCTTCAATATGTAGTGGCACAGTGTGGCTCCCATGCACAGTGAGAAACCAATGTATGAATATGTCACTGACCATGACCAAATAATTTCAACATGGGTGGTCAACGTTCGCAACCCATAACACGAGTCACAAATGGTCAGAGGGGGGAAACAATGGTTTCGAAACACTATGTATCTTCTGGCAACTACAGAATATTTTGTATTTATTGGCACGGTGTGGCTACCGTGCACAATGACCTATCCAAGTAGGCATACATCACTGCTCATGACAGAAGAATTTTAGTGTGTGTGGTCAACGTTCACAACTCATAATACAAGTAACAAATCCGCAGAGGGAGAAACAATGGATTGGGAATACTCGGTATCGACTAGCAATTACAAAGACCTTCGATAAGTGGTGGCACGGTTTGGCTACCATGCACTCAGACCAACCAACGTATCCTTGTGTCACTGAATGTTATAAAAAGAACCTCACTGTGTGTAGTCAACTTTCCTTCTTACGGCTGGTCAATCGGAGCAACGGTGGAGAAGTTATTCAAGCTTGAAGTTTCAAAATTTGAAATTCAGTCCGCGTCAATTGTTTATGATTAAACTTACTCCGTTATTATTCATGCTCTTGAAAACTACCCTCTAATCTTACACCCCCTTATTTTATGTCCTCTACCCATAGGAACTCCTATAGCATCAGTTGGACATCATATGAACAACATGTGAGTTGGCTTGGTGCTTATAGAGTTAGATTATGGAGCGGTAGGTCCTGGGTTTGAATCCTCGTACGCGCAATATAGAACAGGCTCGCGACCTGGGGGGGGGGAGGGGGCGGCCGTGTTGTGATACCTCAACTCTACCTTCGAGCCAAAGCCGTGGGGGGGGGGGTAGGGGGGGTGTCATAATGCGGTCGGCAATCTGTCCTCCAGGTCGTCCACGGAACATCCCTCTAGGGGGTTGGGAGGGAGTATTCTAGTGAAGGCACTTACGCGCAACAAATCAACAAAAACCGACCTGGTGTCAAAGGGAGAAACCTTTTGCTATTTATTGACTAGCAAGTGCAAAGACCTTCAACAAGAAGTGGCACGGTGTGGCCACCATGCACAGTGACCAACCAGATTACGCATGTGCAACTTACCATGACCAAATAATTTTACTATGTGTCGTCAACGTTGACAACCCATAATATGTGTCACGAATTGACATAGGGGGGAAACAATGGGATAGGAATACTAGCTACCAAGTAGAAAGTAAAACGACCTTCAATGAGTAGTAGCACGGGGTGGCTACCATGCACAATGAACGACCAAAGTAGGCATATGTACTGCCTTTGGCCAAAGAAATCCGCTGTGTGTGGTCAACGTTGACAACTCATAATACGAGTCACAAATGGTCAGAGGGGAAAACAATGGATTGGAAACACCAGGTATCAACTAGCAAGCACAAGGACCTTCAATAAGTTGTGGCACAGTGTGGATAACATGCACAATGACCAACCAAAGTAGGCATATGTCACTGACCATGACCAAAGAATGTCACCATGTGTGGTAAACTTTGACAACTCATAACACGAGTCA
>SZWC01001747.1:249545-266413 GCA_023375785.1 Penium margaritaceum | reverse complement strand
GATATAGATATAGATATAGATATAGATATAGATATAGATATAGGTATAGATATAGATATGGATATAGATATAGATATAGATTTACATATGAATATAGATGTACATATAAATATAGATTTATGTATAGATAGAGATATAGATATAGATATAGGTATAGATATAGATATAGATATAGATATAAAAAAATATATAGATATAGATATAGATATTGATATAGATGTAGATATAGATATAGATATAGACATTGATATAGATATAGATATATCTATTTGTAAAGGATAACATAAAACGATATTTTATGTTTGGCTTTTATTTTGCATTTAATGATAATAAAATCATATTTTATTCTATTAATTATCAACCCAAAAAATGATACATGTTTAACATCACCAGTTGTTATGCATCTAGTTCATGTTGAGACAGGAAAATGGTAGGGGAATGGAGAGAGGCAGAATTCGATTGAGTCAAAGTTGGAAAGGTTACAAAAGAATTTTGAGGAAGAAGAATGGAGTTTAGAACATGAGAAGCATTGGTCTCTTAAGACACAATGGAAACCACTGATGTTATTGCTCATGGAGGGGTTCCACGTAAACGTCCACGTTTTCCTTAAGAGGTCATCAAAAGGTATGCGCACGACCAAACAACCACAAATTTTTGCCCGTATTTGTAATCCAGCATCGTGTCATGGAACACTTTTGCCAAGCTACCAGAACTCACGCACAATCGACGGATCTCACTATATTTCAAATCTAAGATGTTTAACATGATATTGAAGTGGACGAGGGTTTGGAACATTGACTTGGCCCCCACAAGATGGCTCTTGCCACTTATGCCTCTCCTCGAGTGAGACACACTCGGCAATATCCACTGAATCTACAACCTAGATCCGCGTCTAGACATCACAAACAAAATTCCGAACATTGGAAGCACTACTACAGCCGTCGGGTCTCCTCTCAATGATCCGGCTCCCACGTAATGATGGCTCTAGCCAATAGAGCCCCTCCTAGAGATAGGCGGATTACAAGGTGAGTGCATCACCTAAAGCGACAACAAGCTTCTAGGGCTAAAGCGCGAATGTGGCAACATGTAATTCTCATCTCCTACATACAGGTAGGTCTTGCCCATCACATGAAGATGAGGACGCTCATAACAACCATTAAAAAAAATGAAATCGACATATAGTCATGACTCTATGACTTGGCTCCCACACATAAGTGGGTGTCGCCGTAAAGATTTGGAGAGTGAAGTGTAAAATGCAAGCGCATGTATGTGAGAGGCCAATTCCCATCAATCTAGCTGCTGCAAAACCACGAATTGCGTCCTCAGGTGAAGATGACATGGAACATGATACGAATGGGTCGGCAAGAAAGAGTTATGAAGGGAAAGAAACCCACACAATGATGCATGGAGATAAGCCAAGGAGGTTCTTGAGTGGAAAAGAAGATACATAAAAGAAGGTAGTGTTCAAGGAAGGAGCACAACGGGTGGAAAGAAGGGTTCAAAGGCGATTTCAATAATTCCTGACATAGTGGCAAGGGAGACATTGGTGACATGAGACAACATGCGACCATACTAGGCAGTCAGAGAAGGAATGTGATTTATGAGATCAAGGAGCCAGTGATGAATTGTTGTGAGGGTGGAAAGAGTCTTAGAATAGTCCGGAACAGAGGGAAGCATGGAGAGGGCCGATGGTGAAAAGAAAGTGAAAGATGATGGAGGGTCGAGGGAACAACGTTGGTGTTCATGGAACATCTTTCAAGAATGCGTAGACAAGGATGGAGTAGGTGTGACAAGCGGTTGGAGAAGAGGAGATGAGGGAGGGAATGGAAAAATAGTGGATGGTCAATAGGAAGGGTGTGAAGAGAGGACTAGGGTGATATGGGGGAGGCTAAGAGCAAAAGGCTGTTAGAGGGGGGTGTGGAGGAGCCAAAGGAGGGCGAAAGAGAGATGTTTGTAGATTAGGGAAGGAGGGCCGATGGGTTGGAGGTGGAGGTGGTGGCGATAGGTGATGAGATGGAGAGAGGGAGGATAGAATACAAATGAAGAGGAAGAAGCGATGCACATGATGCCAATGGCGGGTAGGGAGAAATGGTCGTTGGAGAGGATGGTGGAGAGAGGAGAGTCACAAAGGTGGAAGCAGAAGTGGTGGGGGAGGGGAGGGTGGTGGGGAATGTGGCAAGATGGGGAGAGGTAGAAAGGGGGAGGAGAGCGCAGGAAGGGAGGGAAAGAATGGATGTAGTCAGAGGCGATGGTGAGGAGGGCGAAATGCTGAAGGGGGAGGAGGAAAGGGAGTTGGACAAAAGGAGAGTGAGAGAACAAGTGAAGGGGAGTAAAGGAGACAGGGAAGGGACAACAGTAAAGGACCAAAGGATGAGTTTAGAAACATCTAAATAGAGAGTGCATGCACGAGGAGGTGCAAACACAAGACAAATGACGTCGGTGAGAACATGAATGGTGCAAAGCAATGGAAGGGGGTAGGATGATGTATGAACAAGAGCAAGACTCGCAATGTAAGTAGCAAAGGTGGGAAGACGCGGGACAAGAGAACGAGGAGACAATGACATAATTGTAACATGGCGGAGGCCACAAGGTACCCACAAAGGAGGGCCACACAGAGAACACTGCCATGTATGACGCAAAATAAAAGCAAAGGAAAGGAGAAGGAACGTGCGCACACTGAGACCATGAGCGCAAGGGAAGGAGCCTAAAGAACACAAAGCAACTAAAAACGTTCCATGAAATATGGGTAAGAAAGGAAAGGAAGGTACAATGGGGAGAACTCGAGAAGGGACAAAGCAAGAGGGAGGATGGGTAGTAAAAGGAGGGAGGGAATTCGGGAGGGTTGGCATAATGACATGAGCCCAAATGTGAGAAAGGAAGATAGGGAGAAAGGGGGAGAGGGAGATAGAGAGATGAGAGGGAGAGAAAAAGTGAGAGAAAGAGAGAGAGACAGGGAGAGAGAAAAGGAGAAAGAGAGGGGATGAGAAGAAGAGAGAGAGAGAGGGAGAGAGTGAAAGATAGAGAGAGGAGGAAGAGTGAGAGGGAGAGAGAGATGAAGATAGAGAGAGAGGAAGCATGAGAGAGAGAAGAGGAGAGAGAGAGATAGAGAAAGAGATATAGATAGATTCAAGTGGAACGAAGAAGGGTGAGACAAGTGGAGGTGGCCACGGGTGGCAGCAAAAATGGAAACGATAACGACAGAGATGACCGCGACTCTGACAACGATTGTGAACACAAATGTGGTGATCAAGGCAAAGGCAAAGGCAAGGCCGACGAAGACAATGACAACAATTGTGTATGCAAATATAGTGAGAAGGGTGAGGAGAACAAAGGCGAAGATGAAGACAAAGACAATGATTGCAAAGGCAGTGACAAAGGGGACTAGAATTGCAACGGGGAAGGCGGGGACGACGATAACGATGAATTTGGAGGAGAGATGGAGGGAGCAAGGGAGGAGGGTTGAGATGGAAGGTTGGATGGATAGAGGGAGAGAGCCGAGTGGGAGGGATGGAGGGATTGTGGGAGGGAGGGTGGTGATAGAGGAGCAAAGGGATGAAGGGAGGGAGAATCGATGAAGGGAGGGAGGGATCAAGGGAGCAAAGTAGAGATAAAGGGATGGAGGGATGGAGGGAGAAAGGCCAGAGTGAGGAGAAAGATAGTGACGATGACGACAAAGGCCATGTCTACGGCAGTGACGCTGACGGGAATGAAAATGGCAAGGGCAATGGCAAAGTGGATTGTAAATGCGACAGGAGAGGCGGAGATGATGGCGGTGATGCAGTCTGAGGAGAGATGGAGGGATCGAGGGAGGGAGGCCACATGGAGGGAGGAACAGAGGGAGGGTGGTGAGGGAGGAATGGAGGGATCAAGGGAGGGAAGCCAGTTGGAGGGATGGAGGGAGCAAGGGAGGAGGATGGAGATGGAGGGATGGAGGGATGAAGGAAGAGAGGAGAGCAGGAGGGATGGAGGGTTCAAGGGAAAGAGGTGGTGATTGAGGAACGGAGGGCTCAAAGGAGGGATACCCGATGGAGGGAGGGATGGATCCAAGGATAAAGGTGGAGATGGAGGGATGGAGGGATGGAGGGAGAGAGGCCAGAAGAAGGGATGGAGGGATTGCGGAATCAGGGGAGAGAGAGTGAAGATGGAGGGATGAAGGGACAAAGGGAGGGAGGATAGAAAACAAAGGGATGGATGGAGCGAGGGAGGGAGGCCAGTCGGAGGAAAGGAGGGAGTGAGGGAGGAGGGTGGAGATGAAGGGATGGAGGAATGGTGGGAGGAAGAGGGAGGAGGGAGGGAGAGAGGTAGGGAGGCCGGATAGAGGGAAAAAGGGATCGAGGGAGGTAGGTTAGGTGAAGGAGGGTGGATGGTGTGGCAAGGGATTTAGGGAGGGATGGAGGGGGAAGGGAGTTCTGGTTAATCATCCCATTTTAAAACACTTCGATACCTCTGTATAGTGCAACCTGTTTAAGTATAGTTTCAAGAAGCTTACATCAAGATGTTCACTTCTTTTAACACTAGGTAATTTGTGGAAGTCAAGATGTTTTTTCCATGTTTATGAATCGAATTTGTTTGGTTGAAAAGGAGTTTTCATGCATTTTAATCTTGTGTACAAAGCCTACATATGTTCCTTGGATTATGCATCAGCTACTTTGTTTGTCGTATTCCTCTTACATAAATCGTGTGGTCCGAAACACCTTGTGTCCTTTGATAAAGGTCAATGTGATGACTTAGGGCAAATTCTAGATAGGGTTAGGGTCATCATTTCCTTGAAGATGCCCCCCTCCCCCCTCGCAAACCCCCTACAGTATCGAGGAATTGTATTGAAGAGTGTATTGGGAGGACAAGGTTTTTTTGGACTTGTGTAATGGCAGGTCCGCCTCTTCCTCCAAATACACTAGCTTTTATAAGAAGGCTCCCTCATCTACACTCCTTATACACCAACCCTATGCAATTTTCACTACTTGGGTGGGTTCTAAATAGAAGGACCCCCCCAATGTCTACAAAGTCTTACAGGAGTGTGACAAGAAGTGTATCTGGTAGAAAAAAAATAGACTTGTGTACATCTACATTAATTACTCGTAAACCTTCAGTTTCAAGCATACATCTCTCAATTCGCCTATGTAACCAGCTAAAAAGCTTTTCATAGAGAGTTTAGTGCATTTGGACTCCGAGACAATGGGATCCCAAGTGGACACCCCCCCACGCAAAACCCCTTTAAGTATTTGGGAAGTGTATAGGGGAGTATATTGGGGGGAGGAAGTTTCTGGGACTTGAGTCATGGCAGGTCCAGACATTCCTCCAAATACACTAGTTTAAAAGAGGAGCCCCCCCCCAGCTACAATCTCTAATACACCATCCAAATAAACTTTCAACTACTAGGGAGGGGGATCTAGATCCTCTCCCTCCCCCTCCAAAGTGGATGAGTGTATTGTGGAAGTGTATTTGGGAGTGTATCTGGTAGATAAAAAAATAGAATTGTGTACATCTACATCAAGTACTTGTAAACAGTTGGTTTCAAGCATCTAAAGTCTCTCGATTTGTCTACGTAACCAGTTGTAAGGATGTACAGAATGAGTTAAGTGCACTTTGACTCCACCACAATGGGATCCCAACTGGACCCCCTTCCCCCATGAAAACCCCCTAGTGTATTGCAGATGTGTATTGGGGAGTGTATTAGGGGACGAGGTTTTCTCGGACAGGTATAACGGCAGGTCCGTACCTCCCTCTGAATACACTAGTTAAAAAGAGAAGGCTCCCCCAACTACACTCTCCAATACTCTATCACAAGACACATTTTACTTATTGGGGGTGGATCTAGAAACAAGGAAATCCCCCTCCCAAATTGGATAAGTGTATTGCAGGA
The DNA here is from genome assembly GCA_023375785.1 of Penium margaritaceum. NCBI lineage: Eukaryota > Viridiplantae > Streptophyta > Zygnematophyceae > Desmidiales > Peniaceae > Penium > Penium margaritaceum. The sequence goes on along the minus strand of SZWC01001747.1, from coordinate 260,550 downwards.
TTGTAGCTGGGAGTGTATCTGATTGAAAGAAAAAAGCCTAATTGTGTACATCTACATTCAGTACTTGGAAACCATCAATTTCATTCATCCAAAGTCTCTCTATTTGTCTATGTAACCACTTATAGAGTTGTACACAAACAGTTTAGTGTACTTCGACTCTTCCACAATAGGATCCCAACTCGACCCCCCTCCCCCCACAAACTCCTTAGTGTATTGGGGATGTGTATTGGGGAGTGTATAGGAGGGAAGGTATTTTTTTTCAGACTGGTGTAACGGCAGGTCCATACCTCCCTCCAACTACAATAGTTAAAAAAATAAGGCTACCCTAGCTACACTCTCCAATACACCACCCGAATACACTTTTAACTACAAGGAGGGGGGATTTGGATACAAAGAAACCCCTCCCAAACTGGATGAGTGTATTACAGGATTGAAGCTAAGAGTGTATCTACTAAATAGGAAAGAAACATACTTGTGTACATCTACTTCAAGTACTCATAAACTGTCGATTTCAAGTATCCGACGTCTCTCTCTTTGTCTACATAATCAGCTTTAAGGTTGTACACAAATAGTTTAGTGTACTTCAAATCTGCCACAATGGGATCCCAGCAGGACCTCCCTCCCCCGTGTAAACCCCCCTCTGTATTGGGTAAGTGTATTGGGGAGTGTATTAGGGAGACGATGCTTTTTTGGACTTGTGTAACGGCATGTCCACACCTCCCTCCGAATACGCTAGTAACAAAAAGAAGAATACCCCAGCTACACTCTCCAAAGGAATTTTACCCGTTGGAGAGAAGGATCTAGATATAAAAAACCCTCTCCTCGAAGTGGAAGAGTGTATTGAGGGAGTGTAGGTGGGAGTGTATGTGGTAGAGAGAAAACATTACTTGTGTACATCCACATTAATTACTCGTAAACCCTCCACTACAAGCCATCATGTCTCTCTCTCTCTCTTTGTGTACATAACCAGCTATAAGGTTGTACACAAACAGTTTAATGTACTTTGACTCCGCCACAATGGGATCCCAACTGGACCTCCCCCCCCCCCCCCCCGCAAACCCCCTAGTGTATTTGGGAAGTGTATTTAGTAGTGATGAGGGGACAAGGGTTTTTTGGACTTGTGTAACGGCAGGTCCGCACCTCCCTCCGAATACACTAGTTACAAAAGAAGGCTCCCCCAGCTTCACTCTCCAATACATCGATCCAATACACTTTAACCTCTTATGCGGGAGGGGGAGGGGATCAGGATACAAGGACCCCCCCTGAAGTGGAAGAGTGTAATGCGAGAGTGTATCTGTGAGTGTATCTGGCAGACATAAAAAAATACTTGTGTACATCTACATTAATTTCTCATAAGTTGTCGATTACAAGCATATGTTGTCTCTCTCTCTCTCTCTCTCTCTCTCTCTCTCTCTCTCTCTCTCTATCTCTTTGTCTTTGTAACCAACTATAAGGCTGTACACAAACAGTTTTGTGTACTTTGACTCCGCCACAATGGGATCCCAACTGGACTCCCCTCCCCCCCCCCGCAAACCTCCTAGTGTATTGGGGAAATGTATTGGGGAGTCTATTGGGGGTACAAGTTTTTTTAGGACTCGTGTAATGATAGGTCTTTACCTCCCCCTGAGTACACTAGTTTGAAATAGAAGGCATCACGCCAATACATTTTAAAGTTTTGGGGGGATCTCGATACTAGGACTCCCCCTCCCAAAGTGGAAGAGTGTATTGCAGGAGTGTAGCTGGGAGTGTATCGAGTACGCAGAAACAAAAAGCATACTTGTATACATCTACATTAATTACTCATAAGCCGTGCATTACAAGCTTGTCGCTCTGATCGTCTAAAAACACAAACATACGGCGAGAGAACCAGCTTGTCGCTCTGATCGTCTAAAAACTGAAACATCGATGTAGTATAGTCAAAATGCGGCCCTTTGCCTTCCTCTTTCGCCTTCTTTTTGGACTCTTGACTGCTCTTTTTACTCTTTTCTCCTCCACTCTCCTTCTTATCTCCCCCTCGCTTCTTTCTCCTGAAGTTCCTATGCATCCTCACTTTTTCTTCATCGTGCAATCTCTTGAAGCAATCTTTTTTCACTTGTCCTTTGTTTTTTCTCTAATGGCATGTGACATCAGGACATGATCCTGTCAACTAGCTTGCAACATTGAGTGTGATAGCCTTTGCTTTAGAGCGCGTCGACTCATGGGAGTACGCTGACATCATTACTATATGGCTTTTTGAAAGGGAGTGATACAAACTCTTCTCTCCTTCATTCTGGTAAGGTGAATTACTGAAAATGCGTGTTTTTTTGCTTGTAATTTAGAGGTCTTGCTGCTCTCGCAATCACATCTTGCAGACTTATGCTTCCATCAATTATACTTTAGACTTGAACTTAAGAACATTTTTCACGCCATCCTTGTCTCTTATGAGACTGTTCAGTAGGAAGGTCACAAATATTTGTTTAGATATGGATAAGTTTGTGATGGAAAGTTTGTCGCGGAGCAATCTTGTGTTGTTGATGTAGCTCTTAATGTCACAGAAGCTACTGAGGCTGATGTGGGCGAGCTCTGTAGGGAGATTAGACTTGAAAGTGGAGTTGTCTCACATGTAGATCTGTAGCAGATAGGACCATGCATGTTTGGCTGGATCAGCTGTTGTCTTGTACATGCAAATGACTTGCTGAATGTGACGAATTAGCTGGTTGTCAAGTACCATGTATTTAGCTTTCGTGAAGTAGTTGAACCCTGACACAATGTGTGGTGTAGATCTGGCGAAGAGGAACGTAATAGCCAGGGTAGAACTTCGAGATACTATGAATATGAGGGAATTGTTTGAACTTGTGTGCCCACTTCAGGATGTTCTTGCCTTTGAATTGGTCGATGTTGACCTTGTGTAGATGTAGAAAGGATGTTGCTGTTGGCAGAATGTCCTCTAACCCCTGGTATACAACTCCTTGTGCTGGAGATGTTGGGTTAGTTGTGTGACACTATTGCACGTCTGCTGTTGCCACTTGCATTTGAAAGATAGGCTTCATTATTGGATGTGGTTGTCCCATGTATGTATAAGGCTTTAGTGCTTCAGGAGATGGCTGAAATGTTGCCATTGTGGGTATGCCCAATGGACCCTGTGGTTGTTACGTTGGAAACTACTGTTGTATTCCTACTTTTGTTGATGTTATTGGTGGCACCTATCAAGTAATGACAGGCTACTACATGACTTGTGAAGGATTTGCCTAAGGTAGATGTGCTGATGATGCTTGGGAAGCTTGCTTGTCATGATTAAACTGCTGCAGCTTCTTTTGTTGTTGTAGTTGTAGTTGTTGCTTTAGTAGTTGTTGCTATTGTAGTTGGTTTTGTTGTTATAGCCAATAAATCTGCTACTAAATCTGGTGCAATTGAGCATCCCGTGATAGCTGCTCTTTGTGGTGGAGTAGCTTCTGTGCACCAAGTTGTTGCCTCAATGCCATGGTCTCTTGCTCCACAGCCTGGCACGTAGCTGCTTCTTGCTGCGCCATGCGTTTTGCTTCAACTGCCAAGCGTTGCACTTCATCCACCTTGCATTCTGCGTGCTCTACCATATGGCGATCTGATATTGTCCCATGTGCAAACCATGAAGGACATAACTCTCACCAAGAGGTGGAGAGTTTGCAACTGAAATCTCCATCGATGTTTCTCATGCTATCCATGTTGCCTCTTACATTTGTAGGCTGGATACCACATTGGGCATTTGAAGACGTTAGTTGCTTGTGGGCATTGGCGACTAGATTACACAGCTCCTCGAACACACCACTAGCTAGGAATTAGACTATAGATTTTTTTAACACTAACCTTGTTCTGATATAATGTTAATGCTTGTGGGGTGCAGCAAGGGCTAGGTTCCTTGCTATTGGGACCGTTGTGCTTGGAGAGCAAAGAGAGAGATTGAAAAGCATAAACAGGGAGAATGCAGATACTGAATGCCTATAGTTGATCACAACTGTAGTACAAGAGACAGTATAGTAAACATAGCTTAGCTAAAGACTAACTCTGGACTCTCACACCTAGAAACAACTCCTTGCCCTTAGGTGGACGACGTGTAGCAAGCCAGCTATAGCTAAGCAACTTGGGTCTTAGAAGTAGTTCGGCTACCTCTTCTAGGTAGTTAGGGGCGTCCTCCTGCCCGGGTAAGCAGGCTACTGCCAGGCTTACTATGGTCTTGAGAAGAGTGTACGTACAGTCTTGGCCTCTGGTGATGTTTAGAGCTGGTGGAGGATGTTGTGGTTGAATGTAGGTAGAAAGCTTGGCAATGACTGAGTTTTTGAATGAGGACTGCTAGGCTGGCCATCGTTTATGGTAGACTACTATAAATTTGACAATCGTCCAGGCTGGTAGAAACTTCTGGCTACAGGTTGGAAGATTCATTGCCTAGGAAAATTCCTATAAGCAATAGCCCCCTAGTAGCTCTTGCTACTGAATCGTGCATGGCTGTGCTAATTCAGAGCGGTCCTTGCTTATGGCTATGCTTTTAACTGATTACGCGTGCATGCATGCTATGATGTAGTGTTGTGTCGTGCATGCATGGACTGATGCCGAGCAGTTCCCATTCTAGGCCTTGCATGTAGCTTTTGAGTCGTGCTGATGAAGCAGCCAATGTAGGGCGATCCACACTACCTAGTCGGGTATAACCCCACCTTGATTGGACCTAGCCTAGAAGCAAAGAGTACGTAGTCGCACTACACATGTGCTGACAAGTCTGGGTTTGCAGGCATGCACAACCCTTGTGCATATGTAGCACACAATATTTTACAGCTTTATGTCCGTTCCCCACACGGACCTAGATGTCTGAATTATATCTGGCTTGTACAAGCGGAGACAATCTCCACCATTGAACTCAGGAATGTTTTAGAGAAAATGCCCTTACTCCTTGCAGGTTTCTCCGATTCCAAAATCTACTACACCAGCTTGACCAGATAAATAGGCGTACTAATCTTCACCTCTAACATTTTACATGCCAAATTCTGTCATTTCGAGTTTTTTCTTTTATGAAGAACCTATGCATACTTCAACATGCGTATAAATGTTGTAACTGAAAAATGGGCCTGATTTTGCATTTACTATCCTTACCTAATTTTTATTCAACATAATGGTCTTGAAAAGGCGACCACAATACAATATGATGCACAAGGCATCGCTGTCTTGAAAATATGGAGTAAGAATTCATTCTTTTGATCACAATGAATGTATGGCAATTTGAATTCCCTTTGCATACAAAAGTTATCAGACTTTCGAACAATATATGTTTTTGAGGAATTTAAAATAAAGAAGTTTAAATGCCGTATCCATAAGTGACAAAAGATAGACAACGCCATAGTATGAAATGCATAACCCTAAAGTAATGCATGTGGTGATCATACTCTTGAATGATCAGGAAATGAAATGCGTGGCATGGATCAGCTAACACGGAACCCACTGATCCTTGAAAATGTTTTCACTCGGGCACTAATGTAAATGCCATGAAAATAATTGACCAAATGATGATATGAAATTTATAGCAAGTGGATATTGTGTGCTGATAATGAAACGAATGGATATGGATAGGTGTCACAAAACATTACATCATGTGAAATATTGTGTCTTTTGTACTTATATGTTTTTACATAGATTTATATGTTTAGATGTATATAATTTCCCCTCGATGTGTATCCAAATTCTTCATGATTGTGTTTTTAGTAAATGCAAGATGTTATTTACATTCAGTGATTGGAGAATTTTGTTATGTTTCCATTTTCTATGCTGTTTTACTTATTTTCATGTTATTTAAACATATAACAATGATCAGGAAATTCAAATTTTTTCTAGCATTTGAAAAAGCATATGTTACATTCACTTTTGTTTCCAGTTACACTTGTTTATAAACATCTTATTATACCATAATGTGTCAGTCGCATAAGGAATAACAGTAGTAAAGAAGAAATCTTTACTGTTTGAAATTAGTGCATTTGATTATATCAATCGTTTTAGTGCTTGTTTTAATATTCTGAACTTTGATTTTGAACCATCTGATAATTCAGTGAATTATTGGTTTCATTCATTTTTATTTGTGCTGGATAAGATGTCTCGCGGATTTCAGTAGGTAGAATGTTAGGATTGAGATTATATCTGAAGGCTATAAATTTCATTATGGATACATTTTGTAACTCTTATAGTACAAAATTATCCCTTGAACTCCATTACATTTCAACTATGAAATATATTCTTTAATTGCAATTGTTTTTCATGGAATTGTTATTGATTTCAAATAAATTTGAATTTGTGTTCAATCGTCTGCAATTCACATAGGTATCTTGATAATTTCAGGAAACTGCATTTATTAAAAATGTTGAATGCACCGTGGAAGAATATTTCTACAAAATTCAGGTTCTAATTTGATTCTGATCTTGGGTTTTAGTTAGATGTTGTAGAGTTTAGAATTAGGTGTAAAAAGTCTTGAAAGGTTTCCTAGGAATGTCATTGTTACTGTTTTAATGCAATCTAAATAAGTGGGAATGAAAGAAAAAGCTATGATATCCATGTCTGAAATAAGTTCACACACTATTTATGTTCAAAGCTATTATTCCACTTTAGCCTTTATAAGAAGTGAAGACTAGTTTGTCATAAATGTCATATCAACGTTGCATGGCATGCAAAGTGTAGATTTGGACATTGATCTTTTGTTAAAAACAATCACAAAACCATCTATGAAGAGGTTTGAGACTGTTCAAATTTTTTTGCAAGTGGTGTGCATGCGGGGTTGAGATTCTCCTTGTGTTTGAATGGAAACCTGTGGGGCACCACTACCAAAGGGCGTTGAAGGAGCGAGCATGAACATATAACCCAAAACTTTGAATGTAATTCAAGATAGGGTTTGAGTGTAGTATACATGGATGAAAGTTGTTTTTTTTGTTTTTCACAAATTATTTTAAGGAGATGTCTTTACTTGATTGCGCTCAATTAACTAGACCTCGATTTTGACATGTAAACCCCCTTTGGGTTTGCAAGGTTTCATTTCCACGCGGCCTTTGCCTGCACAAACATATAAAACCCAAAATAAGGGTATAATTACACGATCACAATTCTAATGAAGACAAGGGTGACACATCAAGCCCCTTGCTTTACTTCATTGGCGAATTGAGCACGATCATTGAGGTAGATATTGTATATATGTTCTTCAATGTTTCAGGCACACTTGCTCTGATAATCCAATCATGGAGTTTCCATCTTCTGTAAAAATTTGCAAAGTAATGTCACGTACTTTACCATTCAAGATAGTTGTAGTAAAATAAGGTAGAAGTTTAATATACCCATTAATAGAGCATTGAGCTGATTTCTTCAAGATTTTCAGAGATAAACATATTTTCATGCTCAGGAAGATAATTCCCTACTTGCCCCTTAAGCAAAGACGCACATTTATGGTTTTTTTTAAAATAAGAATATGCCTGTGGTTTTTCTAGAATATGCAATAGGATATAACAAAGCACGCGGTGCCAAATGCTGATTTTTACTTCTTCAAAAATTTAAATATCATTTATTGAGGGGTAAATGATTGTTTGGGTGCTAGTATGTGACGAATTTGCATGGGGGTCATAAGAATGTCGATGCAATGAAAGAGATCCTGTTGGTTCACGTTCTTACGGGGTTGTAGATGTGTGTATGAAAAAAGGCACTTAAAAATTGGGTGTAAACAAGGTGTGGATTTGTGTACCAACGCAAATGTGGAAAGAATCACGAGTTTTGGAAACCTCATCTTGGAGGGCCGGGTGTTTGTACGGACGCCTATCAGATGGAATTGCAAGTGGAGTCTCCCCTTCAGGTAGCTCATCCGTCACCTATTTGATTGCGGCTCTGAATCACAAGGGCCTTGATCGGACGTGGGATCGGGGTGCGGGGGATTGGCTGTGAGGAGGGAGGGCTCTTGAGGCGGGACTTGAGAGAGAAAGTGCAAGCTATGTGAGTTATGTTGTTCCTTCATTGTATGGGCCGAGATCCATCACGTACATGCCTGTTTTTGAGATGCTCAAGCAATGACGTGCATCTTTGCTTGAGCATGGCGAAATCAGGGAAAGGCGGAATGGTTCTTTTGTAACGAGGGAGGGGGGAAGGGTCATGCATGACAAATCAGGGTCGGACCGGCATATCTGTTCTATCAATTTCTGCTGTGACTTTATCGGACCGCTCACTTTGTTGCTCCCATGCTGTGTTGAATTGCTGTGGTGGGCCGTGGCCTAGTGTCAATCCTCTATCTGCGAAATCGAGGCTACATTAATCACACTGCAAACAGCACCCAAGAAAATTGAGGAAATGGTGTACGGTCGTCTCTGACCTTCTGGGAGCGCAAGCTCCTGGAGGAGAGGTGGAAGGAACAGTCCAAAGAGTTTTCATGCCTGTTTCTGATCCACCGACATTCGGGAAGTGCGGATTGTGCAGGGCACCTGTCGGGCTTCGAGTCAAGCCGGCCATATCTGCCTAGTGGAGCAGCCAAGGTTTCTGCATGGGGTAATGCCGCTGACCATATATTAGGTAACAAGGCTCTAGCGTTCGGATATCACCCATGCATGTGCGGCAATAAAAAGCAAAATCCGGACATGTGCAGCGTATAATGATCGCGGCTGGCAATGGGCTAGTGGGAGGATTATTCAATCCCACTAACTTTTTTTCACCCCTCTCTATTCGTTCATAGGTTTGGGTTGATGGAAAGCGAGGACGCAGGTGGATTTTAATAGGCTTTTAGCACTTTTACGAATTGTCGATTCCAAGCTTTGATTTTGCGCGACATTTGTCTCTCAGCGACAGAGGTCGCGTGAGCATCGTCGAACAGGTAGGGTTCTTTCGCTCACGCACCGTGATAAGTTGAGGGTCGATGCCGCACGGGACAAATCGACGACGAATGCTTCGCGAGCTCTTTGTCGAAACATGGGACTACGAAGGCGTCCGGCTGTTTGTCCTCGTTTATTGGGGCGGGACGAACCCGACATGTCGTGATTCAAATATAGACATACTTGGTTCCAGATTTAAGAGAAACCGGACACCGACGGGCGGAAACCTCTCGAAAGGGGGTGTAGGGACTGTGTTACACACTTCTGGTGTATGCAACTTCGTAGATACCAGAAACCTGACATCATAAAATCGGTGGGATTGGACCGTGTTCCCACCCACCGCAGCGAATTTCAAAACATGCTTTCGACGACGTCGTCAATGTTGAAGCCGCAAATATTTGCGAGTCATGGTAGAACTGAGGTACAGCTTGACAAAAACATTCATGGCCGACATTCAAAATTCTTCCATCTGGACTGCTTCAGGATTAGTAGAAGATATACTTTCGAAGATGGAGGGGGATCCACGGTCATCGGTTGCTCAAGGCAGTTTGTTCTCGATTGAGATCTAAATACGGATTTTGAGAACGGCAAGAGTTCTTTCGATAACTTGTCCATCCCTGCATCTGAGCCGTTATCTTTGTCGCATGGAGCATTCATAACGAAACTCAAGAACTAAATTTCTTCGTTTTTTTGGAATGATGCGCACCGTGGCAGGGAAGTCCTCGATGGGGGTAGTTAATAGCAGAAATGATTGTACGGCGGGTGTGAAATCTTTCACCTTCGATGTAGGTACTTCGAATTTAGCACCATCAAACCACTTCTTGGGTACCCCCATCGGGTTCTTTCGGAGTAGAAATGCAAACATGGAAAGGCCGACAGCCTAGCAAGAAAATGGACATGACGAATGCAGCGAACGTAAAAAAAATACAAGATCAAGACATCACAGACATATAGTCGATCGAGCCGTATTTGAACAGTTATATCCACTTTGATTCCTCTAAACGGCTGTCCCACATATCACATAATTGGTTCTATTTTGGCACTGATGGGGTAATCTATGTCAGTAGGGCCCACCATGATAATGAGAGGCTTCCACAACACAAAAAAAACTAAAACATTATTTTAATCAGGAAGGGCCTTGAAACCTATACTAAGGAGCTGGATATAGTCTTCCTCATACATTTACATGTAAAGTATTTCATCTTTTCATCCTTTAATTTATTGACAAACATATTCAGATATTTTTATTCATAAATAGTTTAAGTAGTATAAAAACCTAAATTGCACAGAAAAATAATAATCTCAACATTTTACATTTATATACATGTGAAAACACATTTAGTGGAAAATTCACTATATGTATATGAATATGTAGAAAAAGCTATTTTTAGCATAATGTTATGTTAAAAAAGATATATACATAAATTTAGATATGAAAAAATATGTGAATATATATATATATAGGAACCTCTATAGATATAAATACATATAACGATATAGATATAAACAAAAATATAGATAGAAATATAGATCTACACAAACATATAGATGTAGATACAAATATGAATAAAGAAAAAGACATACAAATAGATATAGATATAGATATAGATATAGATAAAGATATAGATATAGATATCGGTAGATATAGATATAGATATAAATATAGATATAGATATAGAAAAAGATCTAGATGTAGATATAGATACAGATATAGATGTAGAAATAGATATAGATATAGATGTAGATGAAGATGTAGATGTAGATGTAGATGTAGATGTAGATGTAGATGTAGATGTAGATGTAGATATAGATACAGATATAGATGTAGAAATAGATATAGATATAGATGTAGATGAAGATGTAGATGTAGATGTAGATGTAGATGTAGATGTAGATGTAGATGTAGATGTAGATATGGATGTAGATGTAGATGTAGATGTAGATGTAGATGTACATGTACATGTAGATGTAGATGTAGATGTTTATGTAGATGTAGATGTAGATGTAGATGTAGATGAAGATGTAGATGTAGATGTAGATGTAGATGTAGATGTAGATGTAGATGTAGATTTAGATGTAGATGTAGATGTAGATTTAGATGTATATGTAGATGTAGATGTAGATGTAGATGTAGATGAAGATGTAGATGTAGATGTAGATGTAGATGTAGATGTAGATGT